>CM068953.1:7537493-7595800 GCA_035128595.1 Eptatretus atami
TTTCACAGCCTACAGTTTTCATCGAAACTTCCTGAAACTTGGCGTATGTATATATGTAAAAATACCCTGCGCAGACAGTAATCATCTCCGATTTTGAAAATTCCTCCTATATAAAAGTTATGACGTCAAAATATCTCCGCTAATGGAAATCACCTAAAAAATTATCTCCGAAACTAGGCAAGCTTTTTGAATTCTGTTGCGGGAATCGACAGGGCATTAGCAGAGATTAATTACCGCACATATGATACATCACTATGACTCATATCAACTTTTATGACGTCATTCTATTTTGACATTTTTGTTTCATAACCCAGAGTTTCATAATCTTCGTGAAACTTGCCATGTATAGCAGAAAGCCACGCACAGGCAGTAACCATGTCCGATTTTGGAATTCTCCTAGAAAAAAGTTAACGTCATAATATCGCCACAATGAAAATCGCCTATACCATTTCTCTGAAACTAGTTGTTTCACAGCCTACAGTTTTCATCGAAACTCCTGAAACTTGGCTATATATGTAAAAATACCTGCGCAGACAGTAACATCTCCGATTTTTAAAATTCCTCCTAAAAAAAAGTTATGACGTCAAAAAACTCTGCTAATGGAAATCACCTAAAAATTATCTCCGAAACTAGCAAGCTTTTTGAATTATGTTTGCGGGAATCGAGCAGGGCATTAGCAGAGATAAATTACCGCACATATGATACATCACTATGACGTCATATCATTTTATGACGTCATTCCTATTTTTTGACATTTTTTGTTTCACAACCAGATTTCATCGGATCTTCGTGAAGCTTGCCATGTATATGCAGAAAGCCCACGCGCAGACATAACCATCTCCGATTTTGGAAATTCTTCCTAGAAAAAAAGTTGACGTCATAATAGCGCGCTAATGGAAATCGCCTATACCATTATCTCCGAAACTAGGCAAGCTGTTTGAATTTTGTTTGCGGAATCAAGCGCGGCATTAGCACAGATAATTTATCGCAAACCTGATACATCACAATGACGTCATATTCGTTTTTATGATTCATCATTAAGAGGACGAGGATCTTCGCTCATTCGAGCTTGTTTTATCTTCAAAAGGGATGTTTTAATTAACCCAAAACCAAGTTTCACTCTTGCACTTCTTGGAGTTTTCTAAGTATGCATGCAACGTTTCACTGCAAGGTTTTTATGGAGTTATGGAGACACTGTTGACACACACACACACACACACACACACACACACATCACACACACTTTGACATTTATTGTACAGATATACTGGCTCTGTGTGTTTTTTCCCATCATTTCTTGAGAAGTTAGCTCGAAGAATCAATATAGTTCCATCTTCCATTGACAAATAATATACACCATGGTGCTTCACATGCAGACATTTGGGACACATCCATATCAATGGGAACTGCATCAATGCACAGCCACAACCGAAATAAATGATGCATCTCCAGCACATGCTGAATATGAATTGATTCAAGTCCTTGCACAAAAATTGTCTGGTCAGGCCACATCAGATCTGTGACTTGCTCCAGTACCATGTAAACCTGAACTAAGCTATTTCATGGTTGGGTTGTCAGCGACTAAAGCGTCTCCCCCACCAGGCTTCCTGGTAAGGAGGGGGTATGGATATGGACACCCAGCAGGATTAAAAGCAAAACCCGTCAAAGGGCAGAGGAGCTTCTTGAGAGCCAATGGCCATCCATATCTGGTGCCCAACTGTTTCTGTGGCCATCCTGCAGTTGAGTTACCTTTTTCGAGGAGGTTGGTGGTAGGATTTGCACTCCGCCTTCCGTAAAACCCTTCACTCCACAAAACACACTAAAACCGCAAAGAAAACTGAAAACCCACTCTGTTGGAGTACCTCCTGTGCAGCTGCCCTTCGATGGCAACTCACCGGATGATGGGATTGAAGCAAAGCCTTCGAGATCCCCATTCTTCGATGATAAGAGGAAAAGCACGGGCTAACCTTCCTGTGTCGGATTGCAGTGGTGTATGTCGGGGTAGTGCTGAGGTGTTGTCCACCAGACTGCGGTCTCCTCGGGTTAACCTGGGGCGGTCCCTACGGTGATTGCCTGGAATGACCTCTCCCTAAGAAAGGATGGTCACCTGTCTTTGCTATCATCTGAGCTCCAAAGTTTGAACATCAGTATTGCAGCACTTTCTGAAGTTCGGAGACTTGATAGTGTTGAAATCATGGTGAGTGGTTACACCTACTTTTGGTCTGGTCACTCTGATGGTTACCATGCCCAAGGCATTGCTGTCGCTGTGTCAGTAGGCTGATTTCCACCACCGTTGAGAAGCTGACAGCAGGAGTCAGAAGTGAAGGCCTGTTGGACCAGATACTTTGAGCAGCTGCACCAACCTGACTCAACCAGCTGTTGATTTTTATTTGTGTGTGTGTGTGTGTGTACAATATTGAAGCTCACATAAGAGCTAACACACAAAATGTATAGCAAAGGTAGCAGGAAAGAAGATGCATGGGAGAGAGAAGCACAAAACAGGGGAACAGAGACATTAGGAGATATGTGGAAGGGAGAGGGATGGGGCAGGGTACAAGGAGTAAACAAGATGGACACTACAGGGACTTTCAGGAAGGAAAGCAGGAATTTGTAGGAGGTGGGTTTGGGGTGAATTAATGGGGGTAGAAAAGATCATGATGTTGGATGGGGGAAGATAAGAGATGGTGGTGAACAGCTGTTTTGAAGACCTGGAGGGAAGAGTGGGATGAAAGAGAGTGTGGGAGTTTGTTCCAGAGGTGGGGGAAAAGAGGAATGAAAGAGTGAAGGTGAGCAGCGATTCTTGATTTTGATAGTTTCACCAGAAGGGGGTTGCGGGCGGACCTTGAGCTCCCTGCTGAAATATGGGGGGGAGGGGGGGTGGTGAGGATCACAGACAGAGCAAAGGGGGGGGGGCAAGGCCAGAGAGAAGATGGTAGAAGACAGAAAGACCACTGACCTGCCTGCAGTGAGAGTGAGAGACCTAAAGAATCTGCTTCATCATGGGAGATACCAATCATCCTAAATGCTACTGAAGAGGCTGCTGCTTGCCAATCTGAGGGATGACAGATGGTACGACAGAGGGTGGAGTCATCAGCAAAGAGATATGGAGGACTTTCGAGAGAGTCAGAGAGATCATTGATGAAAACCCAGAAAAAGAACAGGCCCATAACACTGCCTTGAGGAAGTCCCGCCTGGACATGAAGAGGAGATGTGATAATCCCATTAAGGGCCACATGATGACTGCGACAGGAGAGGAAGTCTGCAAGCCATGAGTGGAGATTTCCTTTGATACCATTGGAAGAGAGTTTGGTGAGCAGGGAGGGTGCCAGACCATATCAAAAGCCCAGGATATGTCTAGAGAGATGGCTCTGATCTCATGTCTGGCATTGAGGACCTCCATCTATTGATGGGAAAGCAGAAGCAGCATGTCTAGGGTAGAATGACCTGGTCTGAATCCAAATTGATGATCAGACGTCAAGCCATTGGAGAAGAGGAAGCATTTAATGTTGGAAGCGATGATGAATTCCATAAGCTTGCTGATGATTTGAAGCAGGCTGATTGGTCTGTCCTTGCACCTTTTAATGCAGAGCGGTAATGTTTTCTGATTTCCAAGAAGATGGCAGATGACCTTGAACAAATGAGGGGGTGAATAGAAGAGAGTGAGGGTGAGCAAGAGCAGCAGAGCAGGTTTTTAGGACACGTGGCCTGATGCCGTCTGGACCGGTTGCAGAATCCGAGTCGACAGCAAGCTCTCCACCTTGTCAGGACAAAAGGACACAGAGTCCATGGACAGCTGGGTGTGACTGGGTAAGGTGGGTACAGAAAGTAATGGTGCTGTCGGTACATATGCAGGAGGATGAAAGTCTGAGTCTTGAAATCCTTGGTCCTTCCAGCCTTGTTCTATGGATGTGAGACTTGGACTCTGACCAAGGATCTGAGATGGAGGTTTGACTCCTTCATCATTGCATCTCTTTGGAGAATCCTTGGCTATTGCTGGCCAGACTTTGTATCCAACGAGGGGTTGCTGAGAGAGACTCAAATGAGATTTGTTACCTGCATAGTCCATGAGCGTCAGCTGCGGCTGTATGGACATGTTGGCTCGTTTTTCTTGAAGCTGATCCTGCTCACTAGATTATCTCAGCGAGCGAGTCTCATGAGTGGAGGTGGCCAACAGGCCAATCACGTACCTTGTAGTTGCAGCAGATTGATCGGCCTCTCAAGGAAATGGGGGATGGGTCAGCCATCTGCCTGGGGGATGGCCAGATAGAGGCCCCTGTAGTACCAGCGGAAAGTGGACATAGTGACGTGCTTCCCTGGTGCATGCTCCCTTACCTGACCTGGCTTGCTGCAAAGTAGCCACCTCTTCACATATTATGCCTCCTCCTCCTACCACTGCTCTTCCTGAACTGCTCTTCCTTTCAGTGTGTTCATGATTTACCCAAGCATCACCCTTCTTTGTCACTACTCATTGGCTGGCATTTTCACCTTTTTGACTCACCTTCATATTTCCTCCAGAGTGGTAACATCACTATTTGTCTTTCTTTTCTGCTTCCCCTTCATCCTACCTTCAATAAGCTCTTGCAGCAATCCATCTTTCCTCAATATGTCACCTTCACCAGACCCACATTTTGAAAGCTTCCAGTCTCTTGGTGTCCTTTCTCAACATCCATGGCTCACTCGTACAACACCATACTCCAAATCGAGAATCTCAACAACTTAGTTTTCAGCTCTTTGTTGAACCTTTTTTTCATCAGCTCCTTTCTTTTTCTGAAAGCTGCTTTGGCTATGGCTTTTCTTTTTATGTCCCCTTCATGACAATTAGCATGCTCACTCACCAAGCTAGACAGGTACCGAAACTCTCCGACCTGTGGCAGTTCACATTCATTGCTGTTAACCCTCAAGCTTTGCACTACATTTTTTTTATCAACGAACTCTTCCTTACATTGATTCTCATTCCATATTATTCAGATGTTTTATAAAAGGTTGGCCTGCTAGTGTTCTCATCTGAACCCCTGGCTCACAATACGGAACAAATCCCATCTACAGTACCATATTACAAAGACATCTCAGTTTGTCCATTGTTTCCTAATTTTCTTGTAATTCATTAAAAATTATATTCATGACTACTGCATTTGTCCTGAATGTGATATATGAACAAACTTTTCCATGAGCCTTCGATCAATGAAAAAAAAATCTTCCATATGTGTTTGTGATCAATCTTCTCTGCATCGATGGCCTGTTCATCTCCGAACCTGAGAGACAAACTTTTTTTGATCAAAAACATCAAAAGCCACCAGAGGATTTTTAATTCACACACGTGAAAGCTGTCAGATGAGACTCAAAAAAATGGCACTCTGCACATGCAAAGCACCAGGCCAACAGTGTATGGTGAGGTCAGGAATCAAACCCAGACCTGACAGCTCAATGGTGAGTTTGCTACCTGTGAGCTATCATTCCCACCCAGATAAAGACGATATGTACATATCAATTACATAAAAGCATAAAGTAAATGAAACATGGAGACAATGCAGAAGTGTTTGAGCAAATGACCATTTCAAGATCCTGGAACTTAGACAGCCCCTCCCCCCAAAAATACCTGTGCTAGTTATTTAAACCCAAAAGCTTTGTACCAAAAAGTATTCATTCCATGAATGGTGTGATGGTATAAAATGGTAATCATTACACTTTTCTCATTCTTTTCAAGCCCAATGGTCCCATGTGGTGAATCGAGAAGAGAGTAAAGCAAGTTCAGCATGGTATTACAAGAACCACACCTGCGACAGTAAATATCCATCCTTAATAATTTCTCGTGGTGCAAAACTAATGAGGCTGCTGAGGTACGCATCCATGAGTTCACTTCTGAACAAAATTTTCCTCTTATTTGCAGACTCTTCCAAAGGAAAACATAATGCTGCATAGAAAATGAAGAGATCAAGCCACTCCGTGTCCTGAACGTGTCCCTGTATAATCTGCATTAGCAGAAGCCCATGATAAAAATACCATGATATAAAAAAAATGAAAAATAATGCTTTTATCCTTGCACTCTGGTTGAAAAAGCTCGAAAGTGTAAGGTTATATATATTATATATTTCTTAACAGCAAAGAAAAGAAAGGAAAAAATGGGAGCGATCGAGGCATTGCTCTGTTACCTATACAACGCCCGCATTAATTACGTTTTTTTGTCAGATTGAAAAAAATATTATTTTCCCATCGGTTTGGATTAACTTGAAGTTTGGATTAACTTTTACTTCATACATTTTTCTCTCCAAAGAGTGATTCAGGGTCACACAGACAACATTGGCCTATTTCTATAGTGTCGCTGATTTAGGGCAAAGGCCACAGTATCAGCACACCTTGCATTGCAACCATTTATCAAAAGCAAAAGCTTATTTATTGCTGCATCTCATGACTGACAGAAAAATATCTTCATGTGTCTGAGGAAGGAACTTTCAAGTTAGTTACCTGCAAACCCAACACATACCTTGTGCATCTATGCCATACGATGTATGCCAAATTCCTTGATAATACTCCATCATTGATATATTTTCTTCAAACCAGTAGGAGATAAAACAAACCTGAATGATGGCACTGATGAAGGTTGATTTAATCGATTCACTATTTTTCAAACCGCTCGACACTAAAGATTTGTTTATATACAATCACCGAGGACATCCTCAGCACATTGTGCCTTGGGCTGTACAAGATCCCATAAGAACGGATAAGACATCCCAGCATTACACGTGTTGTTGTCATGGTGAACATTAAATTCCATTGGGGTCGTGAAGCAAATTAAACACGGAATGTGATCTTTCAAAGATGCTTGAGATGTTCACGTGATTTTATACACTCGGTGTGTGTGTGTGTGTGTTGTGTGTGTGTGTGTGTGTGTGTGTGTGTGTGTGTGTGTGGTGTGTGTTTGTGTTGGATGGTCGCTAGACTACCCTTATTCTCAGTTTTTCCGTCTGTCTGTATGTTTGTATGTAATGGACAGCTCTGGAGGGCCAGAGGAGTCAACCGATTTTGATGAAACTTGACAGGTGGTTCATACCAGGATATAGTTGTATGCTTTTGAGCACCGTTGCTATGGACCCCCGATGCCTAGCAACGGGACTTTAAATTTGAAAAATCCTAAAAAAATTAATTTTTTTGAAAATCAAAAATCGCCTTCCAGGCTTTTATGCGCACTATAATCAACCTCTTTGTCAAAAATTTTTAGCCCGATCCGTCAAAAACTGTATGTATAGTCTGCAATTATGTAGCGACCACCCATTGTCGCCTACCGGCTTATGTATATATTATATATATATATTAATAATATATATTATATATATATATATATATATATATACTAGCGATACCCGTGCACATGCACAGGATAGCAGTACAACATAGCTGGTAGCAGACGACAGCACTACACGGGGAATGACAAAAATACGCATTGTGCAAAATGCAAGTGGTACTATGGAATGCCAAGACTTCCCAAACATTGTCGGCATGTCGCGAAGTGCCACAGCAATTTCATAGGATCGTTGTGACGGCGAGCCGAGTTTTTAGTGTGCAAGCTTGGTATTATAATAGAGAGAATATATATACATATATATATATATACATAATATATCTCTATATCTATATATCTATGTTTATGTGTGTGTTGTATATATATATATATATATATACTATAACATATAATATATATATTATTTTATAAATTTATATATATATTGTTGCGAATTCGCGCCCGTCGGCGTGCGATCGGCGCACGTGACTCGAATCGCGACCGCCTCGCCCACCGGACGGACAATTCAGTCGTGACCCTCCCGGACTAACACCGGGATCCAGTCACGGGTGGACCTTTCGCCTCACCACAACCCAGTCCGCATTCTACCCGCGCGGGATAGGGTGAATCGCCGAAAGTCGATATACCTAATACCCGCACGGGTAACCTACCGAGGATTGTACCTCGCCACAGGCCGACTTCGGACACGATCCGCTAAGCGGCTCGTTCCGGGCTAACGGATACCGAGCGGGGTATCGTCGGCCTTGACGGTTCAGATTAATTATCGGGCGGCCCGCGCCACGACGAACCCTACGTGAAACAAGATGGAGACCCAACGAAGGAAGGACGCAGCGACACGGGGGAAGAATTCAACAAGACGCATTTATTTACACACGACACACTAGAGCACACATATAGCAACAGAATTCACAGCACATTATAATAAAAGAAATGCACATATAAAAGAAAGAGTTGAAACCGACACACGACACACGGACCACTTATAACATTCTACTTGACGGACTTGGTGCCGACACACACACGTTCACACAAATCCCCAAAAGAAAATGGAAGTCGCGACTTCCCTGTGGCGTTTAAGTCCTTGGCGACCGTCACTCGCCGTGGTCCGCGAGCTCTCTTCCGCCGCCCTCGCGCCTGCCCTACCGGCCTCTCGACGCCTTCAAGAGAGAGAACCAAAGAACCTCCAAGCAGAAGCAATCGACGAAGAAGAGAGAGAGAAGCCTCAGCCGCCTCCGCCTCTTATACGGCCGCGCCACGCCCGTTCTCGGCTCCACCTTCCTTCGAGGCGCTTCGAGAAGGGGGGGTGTTCCCTCTCGTCCTCCTCCCACCTGCGTCTTGTGGGGGTGAGGCGAAGCCGTTCGACGGCCTTCAACGCGCAAACCGTCGTACGTAGACCGCTGAGGATGCGTCGTTGCTGTGGGGTAGCGTGGTGAGATGGTGGCGTGGTTGTGAGGTGGCGGTGCTGGCGTTGTTGGAGTGGTGGCTTGGTTCGCTTGTTGTTGTTGAAGTGTGGTTGGTTCGAAATAAAAGCAGAACAGAAAAACGCTACTCAAAGTATCGCAGCCCGAATGAATCACATTAATTCCCTCTAGACAATGGGTTTGGGCTAACTACACATGTACTTCAGAAATACCTCACCTATGGGACCTTTATGAGTTTGCGAATTTCCACAGCCGTAACACTACCCCTCCCTTTTTACAGACTCGTCCCGAGTCGTCAAATTATCTGTTGCCATCATGTGTAGTTCTCCCCTAGTACGTTTTACCTACGGATCCCTGAGTGCGACATTCATGGTATTCGTGTCCCCAAAATAAATAACCTGAGGGCTGAGTAACTAACTAAACAAACTCACTCATACGGACGACTTAAAATAAAATTGCCGGCGCTAGACAGACATGCCGGGGGCGCACTCATATTTACAATACACAACTTAACACCTTAACCTTATAATTTACACACTCCATGGCCCAGGATCAATGGACTCTGCAGGAAAAAGGTAAGAGTCAAGAAAACCGGGCACGGGCCGCCACTGCAGGCCCGTGTTGCAGCTGCCAACAGGACAGTCCTGCAGCTTGCAAACTGTTGCTTGCGGATCCTGGCGCGCATGGAAATGAACAGGGGGGGGGCAAATCAAAATTGAACGGGGCAAACGCAGATGTGGCAGTGGCATGGCATGGCAAAAAACAGGCAGCAAGCATGGCACGACAAGGCCGCAGGCAAACACAGCTGCGCGGAAACGGCCGGCACAGGCCTTTGAAGCACAGCTGCAGACGATCCGGCCGGCACAGGCCTTGGCAGCAAAACAGCCAGCCGATGAAGTTGGCCGGCCTCTTGCCGTGCAGTGCAGGTTGGTGGAGGGAGTACGGTGGTGCTGGCCACTCGCAGAAGGCGGGCTCGGACCTACCTACTGTCTCCCTCCCACCTATCGCCTTTGCCTGTCACTGTCCATACCCACCCCCTTAATTTGTAAAAACCCAATTTAGCCCCACTTATTTTTTTGTTTGTTTTATTTCATCCTTCCCACTATAAATCGTCCCTAACCCCCTTCATCGTCCTTGTTCGGCTAACCTATCCTGTCACCTAGCCTACTCCCAACCCCTACGTTCCCTTCCCGGAGGGGAATAAGGGAGAGCTAGCATCCTGTGTCGAGGCCCAACGAAGCCTCAAGATGGCCTCCCAGATCTCAGCGATCTCTAACCAAAGTGGGTCCAGCGGCCCACAACGAGAGCGAAGGATGGATGGTGCGGAGGGTACACTTCCTAATCTACCCTATCCATTTAACCTTTAAACTACCCTGGGGCTTTCAACAAGCGCCTCTCGCTTACACTATTGGTTCTAACAACCCAATTCCCGTCGCCTGTGTTGGTGTTCCTTACAATTTCGGGCCTCGCCCTCGAATTTCCCTCGTGCCCTTGCACGGTTTCGTGGCTGGGACGCGTGGCTCCCTTGGCAGGCACACCCTCTCCGAATCCCCTACAATGGCACCCCCGGGCACTACACTGCCTCCGAGCCTACCAGCTCTCTAAACACCGGGGAGTGCCCCATGGCAACTCCCCTGACACGCACACGTGGCAGGCTGGCGCCCCGGGCCCCTTTCCGAGGGTCACCCGTGCCCACGACACTGCCCACGTGGCTAACGGCGCCCAGGCCCCGCCACCAAGCGGGCGCACCCGTGCCCACTACGCTAACCCGGCCCCCATGGGCCCTTGGCCTACCACGCCGACTAGCCCGGTGCCCGGGGTACCCACTCAGCGATACTCACCGTTCGCAGCCACGCTCCCAGCCCGTCAACAGGCTCCTGCACCCCTCCAAATGGTTCGAGCCTACACTCCCACCAACAGCAAACGACCTCCATTTTGTCAATTTAACTAACCCACCTAACTCACTCTACACTGACCCCGGGGTCCCTTGGGCGGGAGTCACTCTTCCCCCAATCACTCATCGCACCATGCATTCACAATCACTCCCTACACTCAGACCCGCTGGCCTCACCCACTCATCATGTACTCACCTCACAACTTCCAACTCTTCAACACACACCGCTGAATCCTGCCATCCTTCTATCTGCTCCCCTAACTAACTCGTGCTCCCACGTCGTCCCTTACACTAGAGCACATTCCATTTAACACTACGTAGCTAAGCTACGTCCCCACTACACATCCAAAGTCTGTCACTGTCCTCAAATTACTCATTTTCCAACCTAAATCTCAACTAAAACCCTCTAACTAATCCATTCCACGGCCCCATGAGGATTACCCTGCCCCATGGAGCCGGTCTAGCTAACTAACCCTTCCCCTACTAGTGTGTCCTGTGCCCGGCAAGGGGTCTTCCACCCCATCCCAGGAATCCTGTTCACCCGAAAGCGAGGCTTGCTTTCGTTAATTTTGTCTTTCCAATTATGCGCAGCACCAGCGCGGCAACTCGCAGCTCGCGCACTTTGCACCTTGCCCGTGACGTCATGCAGCTGCACCGTACCTCGTCCCTCTTGGACGGTACCATCCGGCAGGGATTCACCCTCCTGCCGGATTCCAACCCACGTGCAGCCATGACGTCACCCTGCGCACCCCCAAAAGCAAACCTCGCACCCGAGGGGCCCCCACCCGAACACATGTGCTCTGCCCGTTGGAGCTTAACACAAGCTGCGTGGAGAACCCGTCCGGTCCAATCCGTTTCCTGCCTAAACTTTGTCCGTCCGCGGGATCGGCAAATCCACCGCTGGCGTTTCCGGACCGGGCTTCACTCCCGCAAGCGAGCACGTGTGGGTCTCGTGCGCTGCACAGCACGGACCTCGCGCTCGCTGCTGGTGAACCCGGCCGGTCCCCATTCCAACTACGCCGCTACTCGGCTTTGTCTCTACTGTCCCGTCGTCTCCGTTCCACCCACGCACACCTGCGTGTACGACGCACAGACTCCACTCCATACACACTCACACCGGGAGACGCGGCTGCGCATGCCCACATCATCTCCCTCACATACAGGACCTTACCACACGTCTCTCCTCACACGGACCCTCTCACTCACACCCAACCTTCACTTGCACAGGGGTCTCTCACACACGCACACTCACACCTTGCGTGCCGAAAGCACGCATGTCCGCACACTCGCAAACACACACCCCTGCACAACCACACTGGGGATTCGTGTCCCCCAAGGGTTCCCGGGCCTCTATACCCCCCAAGCTGCACGTGCACCTATCACAGCACTCGTCCTTCAACTCCGCTTGGCACGACCGAACCCACCTGGTCGTGATGCCTCAAGGGGGCATACTCCCTCCCTCGTTCCTGGAGGCACCATCCCGCTGCTCGCACCGGGCCTACCCAGTCCGCGAGCTCACCCCATTATCTCCACTACTCTGTGTGTTGTTCTGTTCCTTAACCCCGTCTTTATCGTGCAGTCTCTCCTCTACTTTCTCTACCTCCGCGTCTCTGTACATTTTATTGTTCCTCTTCATTAGACTCTGCTTCTTTCTGGGTCTTTCCCTTATCTTACGTAGGTAAACTTGCTTCTCCTTAATCGCCCCGCTTCCCTCTGTTTCACTCTTGCTCTTCGATCTCGCGTACCTCTCCTTGCTTTTCCGTCTTAATGTCTTTCTCTCCTTCCAATCCTTTCACCTCGTGTCTATACATTTATTAGTTTCTGTTCTTTCTGGAGTTTTTCCATTCTCTTGACTTCATTTTATTCTCTCCTTCAGTTCATTAATTTCAAACTCGTATAGTTTTTGTTTTCTCTCCACTCTTCCTCATGCTCCTCATTTTCCAATCTCATCGTTTCTTTCAATTGGCTCATTTCCTTCCTGTGTTTCATTCGCTGTTCTCTCATTACCCTTCCGTGCTTCCTCTCCTGTCCTTCCTTCTCCAGTTTCATGGTTTGCTTCATTTGGTTAATCTCCTTTTTTGTGTTTCAGTTGCTGCTGTCTCATTATTCTTCCTGTTTCTCTCTGTCCTTCCTTCTGCAGTTTCATGGTTTTCTTCATTTGGTTATTCCCTTTTGTGTTTCATTCGCTGTACTTTGTCTATTCTCCTCACACTCCAGCCTCGCCTTTTCTTTCAATGGTCAACCTCGGCTTCATGTTCTTTTGTTTTCTATCCCATTGTTCCTCTTTCCTCCCTCTCCAATCTCGTTGTGTCCTTCAATCTCCTGATTTCTCCTTCCTGCTTCATTCCTTGCTCCTTCAACTTCTCCTCGTATTCCAACTTATTTTTTCGTTTTGTCGTTCAATTTCAAATTCATACTCTTTCAGTTTTCTATTCCACTGTCTTTCTTGTTCCTCATTCTGTAATCTCGTTATTTCCTTCAACTGACTGATTTCTTTCTCCTGTCGTAATCTTTGTTCTTTCAGACTCTTCTTGTTCCTCTTTTAACACTCTCAGTTCGTTTTGTAGTTCTGTCTCTTTGTTTTGGTGTTTCTGTAACTCAGTTTCTTTTCCAATTCTTTTCTCATCTCCGCACACTCCGACCTTGCTTTGGCTTCTAACTGTTCTCTCCGGCTTGCCCTGTGTTTGTCTATCAGTCTTCCCAGTTCCTCGTCTCCGTTTTTACCTCCAGTCCCAGCTTATCAACTCTCTTCGTCATGTCTTGAAGTCTTTTCTCACACTCCACCATTTTATTTCCTTCGTGCACGTCTCCGTCACCCCAATTAATTTTTCCCTCTCGGTCACCGTCACTTTTTCCGTCACCTCCACACTTCTCGCCCAACACATCTCCCGAATTATTTTTTCCTCACCCGCCTTCACCGCGGGCCTGACAACCGTTGCACCCCTCCCAGCTCGTTCGCTCCCACACGTTGCGTCGCCATTACGCACTTCGCTGTTGTTGCCTTCATGCCCGCCTGCAGGCTCCGGCCCATTTGCTGCGTTTCACCCCGCATTTCTTTTATTTCTTCCTTCATTCCTTGCGCATTTGTTTCCATATTCTCGTTTATGCCTTTTATTTCGTTTTCATTTCGAGTGAGTTTCCATCCATTTTTTCGTTCATTCCATCCATTTTGCCGTTCATTTCGTTTGTGTTTGTTTCCATCTGCTTGTTCACTCCTTTTATTTCGTTTCTCATTTCGTTCATTTGTTGCGCCATTCCGCTTATTGCCTGCAAAATCATGTTTACCTGGCCCACGTTAAGTGGTCCGTGGCAATCGCTTCACCCTCAGGCGCGGTCCGCCGGCGACTGGGAAGGACTTTGACGGAGGCGGGGGTGGGGGTGTCATACACCGCGGCCTCTGCCGCCGCCGGCGCCCATTTCGGGCTCTACGTTTGGTTGGGGGGGGACTGTTCCTCACACCAATGTCCTGCTCGGGGTCGACATCCTGGACCATGGATTCTACATCACTACACATATACATTCCTAATACCCCCGGCTCCCGCTCGCCTTGAGACGCCATCTTATTCCATGTAAGGGGTTAATTTACCTCGCTCGTAATTTGGAGGGAATCGGGGGTCGCTCCTCTCACCCCTGGACCGATTCCCTATGAATTTAGCTGGGACAGGAGGTTCGTTTTCCGCTCTCTGACACCAGTGTTGCGAATTCGCGCCCGTCGGCGTGCGATCGGCACTGACTCGAATCGCGACCGCCTCGCCCACCGGACGGACAATTCAGTCGTGACCCTCCGGCTAACGCCGGGATCCAGTCACGGGTGGACCTTTCGGCCTCACCACAACCCAGCTCGCATTCTACCCGCGCGGGATAGGGTGAATCGCCGAAAGTCGATATACCTAAGTACCCGCACGGGTAACCTACCGAGGGATTGTACCTCGCCACAGGCCGACTTCGGACACGATCCGCTTAAGCGCTCGTTCCGGGCTAACGGATAACCGAGCGGTGTTATCGTCGGCCTTGACGGTTCAGATTAATTATCGGGCGGCCCGCGCCCACGACGAACCCTTTACGTGAAAACAAGATGGAGACCCAACGAAGGAAGGACGCAGCGACACGGGGAAGAATTCAAACAAGGACGCATTTATTTACACACGACACATAGAGCACACATATAGCAACAAGAATTCACAGCAACAATTATAATAAAAGAAATGCACATATAAAGAAAGAGTTGAAACCGACAACACGACACACGGACCACTTATAACAATTCTACTTGACGGACTTGGCGCCGACACACACACGTCACACAAATCCCAAAAGAAAATGGAAGTCGCGACTTCCCTGTGGCGTTTAAGTCCTTGGCGACCGTCACTCGCCGTGGTCCGCGAGCTCTCTTCCGCCGCGCCTCGTGCCTGCCCGTACCGGCCTCTCGACGCCTTCAAGAGAGAACAAAGAACCTCCAAGCAGAAGCATCGACGAAGAAGAGAGAGAGAAGCTCAGCCGCCTCCGCTCTTATACGCCCGGCGCCACGCCCCGTTCTCGCTCCACCTTCCTTCGAGGCGCTTCGAGAAGGGGCGTTCCTCTCGTTCCCTCCCACCTGCGTCTTGGGGGTGAGGCAAAGCCGTTCGACGGCCTTCAACGCGCAAACCGTCGTACGTAGACCGCTGAGGATGGCGTTCGTTGTGTGGGTAGCGTGTTTGAGATGGTGGCGTGGTTGTGAGGGTGGCGGTGCTGGCGTTGTTGGAGTGGTGGCTTGGTTCGCGTTGTTGTTGTTGAAGTGTGGTTGTTCGAAAATAAAGCAGAACAGAAAAACGCCTAACTCAAAGTATCGCAGCCCGAAATGAATCACATTAATTCCCCTAGACAATGGGTTTGGCTAACTACACATGTACTTCAGAAATACCTCACCTATGGGACCTTTATGATGTTGCGAATTTCCACAGCCGTAACAATATATACAAAAACATATATATCTATGTTTATGTATAGTATCTATCTTTATGTCTTATATATATATATACCTATATATCTATGTTTATGTATATATATTGTATATATATATATGTATACAGTAATCCCCCGCTATATCGCGGTTCACCTATCGCGCCCCCGGTTCATCGCGGGTTTTCCCTTGGAACCTAACTAATTTTTCTGTGGATTCCCCCGGTATATCGCGGTAATAATATATAAAATATAAAATTATAACGCGCGGCGTTCGACAATCACACAACGCACGAGACAAAGTTCGCTTGTGAACTTCGAATATTTCTACGTTTTTTATCAAGCCCTACGATGCCGCCCAAACGCCCTGCACCTTCTAAGGCTTCTGCAAGGAACCAAAGCGCCAGAGGAAGGTCCTGACGCTCCAGGAGAAGGTTAAGGTGCTCGATATGCTTCGGGAAGGAAAAAGGTTTGCTGCGTTTGGACGAGCACTGCCAAACCGACCAGACCAGACGAGACGAGTCGATCTCCGGCACCTCAAACCCGATCACTGCCAAACCGACCAGACCAGATGAGTCGATCTCTGGCACCTCGAACCGATCACTGCCAAGCGACCAGACCAGACGAGTCGATCTCCGGCACCTCGAACCGATCACTGCCAAGGCGACCAGACCAGACGAGTCGAACTCTGGCACTCGAACCCGATCACTGCCAAGGCGACCAGACCAGACGAGTCGATCTCCGGCACCTCGAACCCGATCACGGCCAAGCCGACCAGACCAGACGAGTCGATTTTTTGGGAGGCATCCATTCATCGCGGATTTTCACTTCTCGTGGGGGGGGGTTGGAACGTAGCCCCCACGATAAATGGGGGATGACTGTATATATATATTATATATATATAATTATATATATATTTCTATATATATTTTCTATATATATTTCTATTATATATAATATATATATATATATACATAAACATATATATATATATTTATATATATATATATATATCTATGTTTATGTGTGTATATATATATTTCTGTATATATATATTTCTGTATATATATACATAAACATGGATAATATATATACATATATATGTATATATACATATATATCTGGAAATATATATAAATATATATGTTTATGTATATATATACACACACATAAACATATATATATAATATATATATATATATATAATATATACACATAATGGGATTTGGTTGCCATCATTGTTCTTGGATAAATATTCCGCTAATCCGTGACACCAAATCCAGCTGCCTCGATCACCGGAATGATATATATGGGATGGATGTACCATGTTCATCATTAGGACTCCTCCACACCTTGTCTTCTATTTATACCAAAAGAGGAAACACGATTCAACCAACCCCATGGAGGTGGGTCTATTTTATGACTTCTTATTGACTGGTCCCAGGCACCACTGCATACAGGCTTTGTTATTTATTTATTTATTTATTTGTATACATTGTCGAGGATCATATGAGAGCTAACAATTCTTCACTGAGAGTTATGAGAGCGATGAGAGCTAGCTTAGGGTTTGTTATTCTTCACGTGCTTAAGTTTTTTTTATTTTTTTTTTATTTAATGACATTCTGCCAAAATAAACTAGATATCTGCGATCACAAAGTGATCAGCAAAGGTAAGCCTCCCTCCAGTGCCCATGATCCAGTGAGAGCCATATTATTTTTGGATCGCCATGTGACCTTGACCTTCAAAATTTAAGGATTGAGTGTAAATTAAGAAAATGTATCCCCATCTACAATCTATCCATAAAAGTCAACATCATGAAAATCGGAGGAAAATTATCCAAGGTCTAATCAAAAACGTGTTTTTTTTTTATTTCGTCACAATCTGGAAAACAGGCCAAGGACATGAATAAAATATCAAGGAAAGCCAAGCGGGTGTTTGAGATTCCGCATTGGCAAAATTGAGCGATGACAAAAAAATAGGAGTTTGTTTTTTTTCAGACTGCCATTTGACCTTGACCTTTAACCCTGGAGGGGTATTATATAAAGTAACCATGAATGCAGTTTGCTATAAGCTATATAATGATGGCAAATGTGTTTTGACTGGACAAACCTTAGTCGAGTTATGGTGAAAAATGTTAATACAACTACAATTAGGTCATGACCTTAAAAACAGGTCAAGGTTAAAAAAACAAATCATGTCAATCCCGCATACTTTTGTTATTCCCATTATTGATGCAAAATTTAATTCTGAAAGTCCCAGCCGGCTACGAGATGCAGCTCGGAAGATGCAGCATTGGCAGAAAAAAATGGAAGACAAAACATACAAACAACAACAAAAAATATCCTACACGGTGGTTGAGTTCTCCTCGGAATCAAACTAACTCTGGGTTACCATTAAAAACTGGGGCACGAATTGCACAAAAACAAACCTCACAACAGCTATTAGCCTCCCCCATCTTATCTTATATTAGTTTAATAAATATATATATGCTTAATAAATATAGACGAGACAGTTCCTGGGAAAGAGGCGTTTCTCTTCCGTTGTTGAACATTTTTGTAATTCGGTTTGCTTGGCTGAATCACGCCTGTAACTGAAATGTGATGTAAATTTACTCTCCCGGTGGGGATCATCAGCAGCATTGACCTTTCAAGGATACTCTAAAACTTCTTTAATGGAAACATTGGTCCATGTGGCAACGGCGTTAACAGACAAGACTCTTTCACAGGCATTCAATATAATTCCCCTTGTGAAGTGTGTCAGATCCCACGGTTCGGAGCGAACGACTGAATGCAATTTTCATCGCTTGTGCGAGCCTTTTTGACCACGTTAATCCAGCCACGCACGAGGGTCAACGGAGGTTTCAGCCCAACTTGAGGAAAGTAATAAATCGTGGTGTGCCAGCAAAAGTCTGCACAGTTCGACCTTTTTGGTGTCGTTTCCAGCCAGTCTCACAGATCTTTCCCAGAGGCGAGTGAGTTTCCTGATGCTGGTGGTTGGAATCCTTGACTTTCTGAAATTTTGACGAACCCTTGTATTAACGATCTGAAGTCGTTTGGCCATCAGACAATATGCAAGCAGATTAATTTTAATTGTCCGTACCATGCCGCATCAACAACACTCATACACACACACACGCGCACACACACACACACACACACACACACACCACACACCACACAACACACACAGCGATACTAGTTATCATTTGTTTAAGGTGCTGCTGATTACTCATCTACTCTTTGAGAAAGATATTGTGTGATCTTCCACATCCAGCAACGACCAGTGCTGGCAGATGGCACCTCCATCTTAATGCTCTTCGGATTGACGATGCACACAGCGCTACTCCACCTTGCATGTGAAACACCACGATGATAGTTTAAGCCTGGGTCGGGATTCAAACCCAGACAATAAAGCTCAGAGGCGAGTGTCCCTTCATGAAGGGACCCACTGTCCCTTCATCCACCCACCCGCTGTCCCTTCATGAAGAACTATCCGAATAATGACGAAACAGCAACATTTCTTGAGTGTGGGATTTAATACCAATTTGGAAGCCTGATATTTTTTGCTAGAAATGTTAAACTGACATTAACCATTTTGTGCCATTTGGAAACAGGTACTTATTATATCCTCCAGCCTGAAGCTCTAAGCCTTACATGCATTAGCCTCGGAGCTTCATTTTAAAGGCTGCCAACGCTTTTGCCTTTTTTTTCCTCTCCCAACCGCAGAGAAAAAACGTGTTAGGAGGTAATTTGGTGAAAATACCATCTGGGACAGCTACTGTCAGGAAAAATAGCATCTCATCAACGACAAATTTCCAGTGCGGTCCTCTTCGCTTTGTCCTGTGAGAATTGGCAATGGGACGCATTGCCTCTGTGTGAACATCATTATTGGTTATAGCTCAATGCAACAGTCGTATTGAAGAGTTATGCAAATGAAATAATCACTTCTACAAAATATAAATGTATTCATAATATGTGAACAGTATTGTCTGTTAACACCATGAGCCACACACAACACACACACACACACACACACACCACACACACACACACCACCACAACACACACACACACACACACACACACACACACATATATAGTGGTTCTGCAAAACTGCATGCCTCTAAGGCAATGGCACCCAACATACAATGATCCCCAGGCAGTTATTTTGTTAGTCTTCCTGCAGTTAGATCTTCCCCTCCTGTCTAGTGGGATAACGGAACGAAGTGCGTTGCATGGGTCATATAGCTCGGTCTAATTACGTCTCTATCTTCTATTCTGGTTTCTATTCCAACCCTTTCCTTTTAACCATCGTACAAATCAGGTCAAGCACAGCACCCAGGCAGCCGCCTGTGAAAGAATCGCAATGAGGACACTTCCTGACATGCGCATGGCACGCCCTTTCATTCAAATCAGCGTGCCAATTTACAATGGTGTCTCACCTTGCTCAACCTTTGCTCAACAAAAACTCACTACCTCCACCACCAACATTTCCCGCTCACGGGAAAAATCATCCTGTGCCTCCTTGCACCTCCGCATCAATACAATTCGCCACCAAACAGAGGCGTGCTGCATGGCCCAGGCCACTCAGACCGTGTGATTGCGGGGACAAGTCACAAGCATGTTAACAACACCAACCACATCTCTCCGGGGATGCCCCAAATTGGCACGCGGGACTGACATGACCCTCGTCCAGTCCCTAGAATACGGCAGGACGGACGGGGTCACGGGGGGGGGGGGGGGAGTTCGGTACAGGGCTCCAGGCAATGTCGCGCCAGATGTGTGCATGAGACCGCTTCCGGCCCCAGGAGCCTGACAGGGTGGGGCTATAACCGCTATGGCCCAATAAGGAGGCGATTCGGATCACGGCGCATCGCTTCGGGTCATCATCCCACCCTTCGCCCGGGGCTTATAAAAGGCAGATCGCGAAGCCGTCTGCTCTCTGCTAAAAATTTTGCCTGCCTGCTTCGCCTTCATCTTGGTCTGTTTGCCTCACCCTCTCCTTTGCCTCTCTGCTCTGCCCTCTCTTCACCACTCCTTGTTGTCTGCCTGTCGCTGCATCTACACTTAGGGTTGGTGTGCGACAGACATTCTTCTGGGACCAGTGTGGAGCACACATTTCCACGAGATCGCTTGAAAGCCAGTGCAAGCGCTTGAATCAATTATCAGGCAATGGGTGCGCTGCCGACCACCCACGTGGAGGCGGAAGGCTCGCCGAGACTGCTTATGGGAAGACAAAGCCCAGCGAGGATGTAGTGACCATCCTCGCCTGGCAAAGGAGCACTAGTTAGGGGAAGGGTATAGTGTTCGATAGACCGGCCTTATGGGGGCACTCGGAGCAGTCCTCCATGTGGGCCTGGGAACATTTATTCTGGGAGTTACTTTCGAAATTAGAGATCATTGGGGAAACGAGGACAGACATGGAATGTATCGTGGGGATGTAGCTTAGCTATGTAGAATAAAAATGGAACTAGCGATACCCATGCACATGCACGGGATAGCAGTACAACATAGCTGGTAGCAGACGACAGACCGTACACGGGGAATGACAAAATACGCATTTTGCAAAATGCAAGTGGTACTATGGAACGCCAAGACTTCCCAAACATTGTCGGCATGTCCGCTAAGTGCCACAGCAATTTCATAGGGATCGTGTGACGGCGAGCCGAGTTTTTTTAGTGTGCAAGCTTGGTATTATAATAGAGATGTGCATTAGAGTCAGGGTTGACGGGAAGCATGAGTTAGTTTGGGGAATGTAGCTAGTAGAGTATTGGGTTGAGTGGAAAAATGATGAGTGAATGCAGGTCAGCAGGCACGATGTAAATGGAGTGAATGTGGAATACATGGTGTGAACTAATGATTGGGGGGAGGACTGAATCCCACACAAGGGAACCCGGGGTTAGTTTAATATTAGTCAGCAGGATAGTCAAATTAACAAAGGGATGTCGTTTTGTGGTTGGTGTTGAATGAAGGCACGAAACGATTTGCAGGGTGCATGAGACGATTAACCACCTGGAGTGTGGCTTGTGAATGGTGAGTATTGAGTAGAGGGCACCTCGGGTGCTGGAGTAGTCGGCCAGAGTAGGCCGTGGGTCCAAGAGACCAGGGAGTTAGAGTAGGTAATGGGCACAGACACTCAGTGAAAAGGGACCCGGACCGCCAAAATGTCATGTTGGTGTTGAGGAGGAAGTGCCAGTGAGGGCATTCCCCATGTTTGTGAGGAGTAGCTAGGCTCGGAGACAGCCTCAATGACCCGGGGGAGCTGAAGAATGAGTTCGGCAGGTGGGGAGACCTGCCAGTGGAGCCACGCTGCACAGCCACGAAATTGTGCAAGAGCACGGAGGAAAATTTGCGGGACAGGCCCAAATTAATAATGAACACCAACACAGGCGACGGAAATCATGGTTGCTCAAACTGATAGTTTAAAGAGACAGGCGTGTGGAAAAGCCTCAGGGATATTTTAACGATTAATAAGTGACAGGATAGATTAGAACATGTGTCCCCCTTCACACCATCCATCCCTTCACTGTTCATCGGCTGCTGGACTCATTGTGGAAATGCTGAGGCCTGTTGGAGATATTCTGAGGCTGCATTGGACCTCTGGACAGGATTACTTGTCTATTTCTCGATCCTCTTTAAATGGACCTTAGAGATTGGGAACAGACGGTTAGGATAGTTTAGCCAAACAAACATGATAAGAGGGTTGGGGACACATGTATTTAAAATTTTAAAAATCTAAATCTAATTACTTTGTAACAACCTAATGGGGGTGCGTATGGCCAAGGACAGGCATCGGCAATAGGATGGGGGGGGGGGGGGGGGGGGAGACTGTAGGGGTGGACCGAACCCGTGCCTGGACCGGTCAACGCCACCACACTCCCTCCACAACTACACGAGACAACAACGAGGCCAGCCAGCTTCGTATGCCGACCTACTGCACCTTACCTGGTCTGCATTTTCCATACCTTTGCTTTGACTCCACTTGCCATGCCTTGCCCATGCCTTTATTTGCCTTGACCTCACTTGCCATGCCTTGCCATATCATCGCTGAACCTTGCCATGTGCCCCAGGACCATCTGTTGTGGAATTGTTTGCAGGGACTGCCATGCAGGCAGCCACATTACTGCGGACGGTATTTTCACAGCCCGGACATCTTTGTTGATAAAGGCCAGTTCAAATGGACTGTGAGATAGCATGTGGCCTGCCGTGTTAGAGTGAGTTGCCTTCAGCAGCCAGGAAAAAAAAAGAAAAAAAAAAGGACCATTTAGGGCCCTGAAGATACCAGGCTGCGTGATCACCTGCACTCATCCGCAAATTTTTAATTTGCTGTGTTTTCTTCTCTTGAGTCAGGTCCTGGGCCATGGGTAATGTAAATATTAGAGATGTATATATTTATAACCGACCTGTTTGTTTCAATAAATTCCGGAAATGTAGCAAAAGGATGTCCGTACGAGTCTGCTAGCTTAGATACGCAACGCACTTGGTTTATTATTTTTGGGACATGTGTTGGAAATGTCACACTCAGGTATCTGTATGTAAAGAGTATGAGGGGAAACTACACCTATATGCCACACGAATGTTCAACGACTCGGGTCAAGTCTAGCAAAAGTGAGGGGGGTAGTGTTGCAGGTCTGTAAAACCGCATGCCTTTTAGGCAATGGCACCCCACATACAGGGATCCCCAGGCAGTTATTTTGTAAGTCTTCGTGCAGTCAAATCTTCCCCTCATGTCCAGTGGGTTAACGGGACGAAGTGCGTTGCGTGGGTCTAATAGCTAGGTCTAATAACTATATCTCTATCTTCAATCCTGATTTCCATCCAACCCTTTCCTTTTAACCATGGTGCAAATCAAGTCAAGCACAGCACCCAGGCAGCAACAAGGACAAATATATATATATATATATATATATATTATGTTACGAATTTGGGAATTGATTGCACACAACATACAGGTTCCTTTATTCAGCTATGTCGATAAGTGCTTGTTCCCTAGATAGCTCACCTTCCATTGTTTAAATGTTCAGAAATCGATTAGATGCGTGCGGATCGATTTAATAGTTAGGGAACGAACAATGGAGACATCCCTCCCCCTCTTCTGCGAAAGAGAAGAAGAACCCTGCCGTCCCGTGACTCATGATGTCAACAACTCCCTCCCACCCGTGGCTGAGCGGGGGATGGAGCATGAGGGCATGAGTCATGAGTCACGCCGGGAGCGGGGGAAGGCGGGAGAAGGATAACAGGAGATCTTTTCTTTGTTCGTGTTTGGGCAGAGTTGGAGAAGGGAGTAGAGAGTAGCCGTTCAGCAGACCTTCGGGTCCTGTTGGCTTGGGTTAGGTTGAGGCCTTCGGAAGCTTTTTGCTTCGGCTGGCTTAGTGAGCTTCGGCTGCGGCCTGGCTCGAGAGGAGGCTTTTTGCTTTGATGGTTCCGTGAGCTTCGGCTTCTGCTTGGCTCGGGAGAGCTTTTTGCTCGAGCTGCTTTGCTTGGAAGGAAGTTGAGCCGGTCGCTCGGCTCGAGCTGTGAGGTGGCTTCTTCTTCTTCTTGGTTCGTGGAGCTCTTTGTTCTCCATTTTGGTTCCCGGCTTGGTGCGACTCATCAACCTCTTCTTGGAGGTGGTTCCTCGGGGAAGCGACGCATCGACGGGAAGGATCGGCGCCTCGTCACACCAGCACGTGTTAAGAAGTCGGGAGGTGTTCCTCGGGAAGCGCGCATCGCGGGAAGGATCGCGCCTCGTCTCACCAGCACGTTTGAGAAGCACGGGAGGTGTTCTCGGGAAGCGACGCATCGACGGGAAGGATCGGCCCTCGTCTCACCAGCACGTGTTGAGAAGCTCGGGAGGATTCGCGGGAGCTCGGGAACGATCCGGCGATTGGATCCAGCTCGCTCTCGCTGAGCCGGGTCCGAACAACTTGAAGACCACACGAGGTGGAGAGGTTCGAGATGGGCTCTGGGTTT
This sequence comes from Eptatretus atami, assembly GCA_035128595.1. Taxonomy (NCBI): domain Eukaryota; kingdom Metazoa; phylum Chordata; class Myxini; order Myxiniformes; family Myxinidae; genus Eptatretus; species Eptatretus atami. The sequence goes on from CM068953.1 coordinate 7,561,995, forward strand.
CAGCTCACCTGTCCTCCGAGCTGGAGCTCGTTATTAAAGGCCTCTGCCACCATTTCTTGGGTGTGTGTGTGTGGCTACGTGTGTCCGTGGGCCCGTCTAATAAGTAGAACTGCTGTTAAGTGCAAGTACTGTACATAATAAGTAGACGGTTGTAGTTCTTTTGTCGTGCTTTTGTTGCTTGTATAATTGCATACGTGTTTTGCCTTGTTTAATTGCATACGTGCTTTATTATAATAAATGTCCTTGTGTGAATGTAAACCTGTTCGTTGCGTCCATTCCCTCATTGAACTGCCCCATCTTGCACTCGGAATATAGTTGGTTTTTAAATAGCCGGTAAAGTGATCGGGTCCAAGGGACTGCGCGATAATACCCCGCTCGGTTATCCAAAAGGAAGCGAGCTGCTTAAGCGGCTCGTTTCCAAGCGATCCCGTTGAGGTACAATCTCTCGGTAACCTACCCGCGCGAAGAATTAGGTAAATTGAAGATTGGCGATCGGACCCTGTAGCGCGGGTAGAGTGCGGACAAGGTTTGTGGTGTGGTTAAAAACACACCCGTGGCTGGTTTCCGGCGTTGATCCGGAAAGCCGCGACTGGATTGTCCGTTCGGTTTGCGAAGCGGCAGCTATTGGGTAAACGCGGTCGTTCGCACGCCGGCGGGCGGGAATTCTCTACAACAATATATTTATGTATTATATATTATATTATATATATATATATATATTTATATATTGTTGCTGACCTGGGGTCGGGGGCGAGAACACCATGAGGGGGGTGGGAAGCTACATCGGGTTCCCCCAAGACTCTCCGGAATCACATGCTGTCACACATGAATAACATAGTGATGCGGCGGATCGCTAATGGACCGTGAATGGCAATATCTCGACACGTGACTTAGGGTCCTCCTTCTAATAAATACCATTGACCTAATGGTCACGTGATCTAATTACTTTGGGACAGCCCTCAGTACGCCTTGTTCAAACCGCATCACCTTACCGGATCAGATGCAGCTGAGCAACTGCCCAAGAACGTACCGGCGAGAAAAACAGATCGTGGTGGATAACGTCCTGGTTAGGCTCGGATATGAACCATGCTGGACCAATGAAGGAAAAATATGAAAATGAGCTGGGAACATTTCTACACAAGCATTTATTTACACTCAAGTGAGGAAAGGTATGTGGCACAGTAAATTGGGTTTATTATTATGTACAGCAGGGATAGCAAGAAATTTGTGGGGTGCGACAAAAGGGAAAGCAATTTCCAAAAGGAGACACAGAGCAGACATCCTGTTATCACAATCTTAACTTATTCTATGACAGGCACCATCACATACACACAGAAACCCAAGGAAGATTAAATAGGCAGAAAGAAAGAGAGCAGATGAGGATAAAAGGCCTCGCAATACCTGGCGCGGTTGGCCGACCTATGCAACCCAGTATGCTTTGGGGGAGGTAGGAGGAAGAAATGCTGGTGTTTAAGGTGTGGGAGTGGGAAGTGTGGTGTAGTGCAATATGGGGGGTGTGGTCTCGTGCTAGAGGAAACTGTGATTGCGATTTAGTAGGATGCTTTTTTATGCGTCCAAAGGGGACGAGACAGAGGGGAAGAATGAGAGAAAAGAGAGAATATGTGTGAGGAGACAGATCCCTAACCTAGTCATGCATAGGTCTGTGAGTGTAGCGTGTCCCTCCGTGGGATGCTCCGCTTGAGTGTTCCCACCTCAAGAGTTGGCACGTTATCTCCGGCTTTGTCACTTTGCCGGGGCTCGTGGCAATGTGCGCTCCGCACTGTTCCTCCAGAATAAGAACGTCTGTCGCACACCAACTACGATTGAGGAGCCAGTGATGGGCAGAGGCCACGAAGAGCCAGTGATGGACAGGCAACGAGGAGCAGTGAAGAAGAGGGTGAAGCAGAGAAGCGAAGGGGCGAAGAAGAGAGCTAGCGGCTCCGCGATCCGCCTTTTATAAGCCCCGAGCAAAGGGTGGGGTGATGACCCGAAGTGACGCACTGTGAGCCAAACCCCACTTCTCTATTGGGCCACTACAGCCACAGCCACGCCCTGCTAGGCTCCTGCGGCCGGATGGGGTCTCATTCACACATCTGGCGTGACACCGCCCGGAGCTCCGTACCGAACTCCCGAGTTGCTCTTCACGCGCCCCCCCCCCCTCACCGCCCATCTTGCCATGTCCTGGTGACTGGACAAGGGTCGTATCAATCCCCGCGTGACCACCTGGGACACCCCGGCGAGATGCGGTTGGTGCTACTAATGTCCGTTGCTCGTCCCCGCATCGCGTGGTCCGAGTACAGCCCGAGTTATGTAGCACACCTCTGTTTAGTGGTGAATTGTATCGATGCAGAGGTATGAGGAGGTGCAGGAATTTTTCCCATGTGCCGGAGGTGTTGGTGGTGAAGGTGGTGAGTTTTTGGTGAGTGAGGGGTGAGCAAGGTGAGATGACGTTGGAAATTGGCGTGCAGATTTGAATGAAATAATGGCGTGCCATGCGTTTGCTGTCCAGTGTTTGTTGTGATTCTTTTGGTTCCAAGTCACAGGAGGAATTGTATTGCGAACATTCAATCACATTTTGCATGGCGTGTGTGCTTGCTTGCTTGATTTGTACCATGGCTAAAAGGAAAGGGTTGGAATAGAAATCAGAATAGAAGATGGAGATATAATTGGACCTAGCTATAAGACCCATGCAACACACCTCATCCCGTTATTCCACTAGACATGAGGGGAAGGTGTGACTGCACGAAGACTAACGAATTAACTGCCTGGGGATCACTGTATGTTGGGTGTCACTGCCTTAGAGGCATGCGGTTTTGCAGAGCAGCAACAATATGTATATATATATATATATATATATATATATATATATATATATATATATATATATATATATATATATATATATATATATATATATATACATACATACATACCCCCTTGATGTGTGTTGTGTGTTAGCTCACATACGAGCCTTGACAATGTATACAAAAAAAAGAACCCTGAAGATCCTGAAAACCCCAAGGAACCCAAATTCCCTGAGGACCCAAAAGTTCCAGGGTACCCAAAATTTCCTGAAGACCGATAAGTTCCTGAGGATCCAAAAAGACCCCAAGGACCGAAAAGTCCCAAAAGTTACTGACGACCCAAAAATTCCTGAGGACCCAAAAGTCCCCAAGGATGAAAAAGTTCCCAAGGACCCAAAAGTCCCCGAGGACTCAAGAGCTCCAAACGTTCCCGAGACCCAAAATCCCAAAATGTTCCCAAGGACCACAAAGTTGCTGAGGACCCGAAAGTCCCAAAAAGTTCCTGAGGACCCAAAATTTCCAAAAAGTCCCTGAGGACCCAAAAGTTCCCAAGGACCCAAAAGTCTCAAAAAGGTTCCAATGATCAAAAAGCTCCCGAGGACCCCAAAGTCCCCAAGGACCTAAAAGTCCCCGAGGATGCAGAAGACATAAAAGTCCCAGAGGACACAAAAGACCCAAAGACCCCTAAGACTCGATATCCTGTAGACCGTTTAAGACTCAACTATGCTACTAAAAAATCCGTTAGAATTCCCATGTTTTAAACGCACGTCTTGTTAGGTATATGAAGCAGCTTCATACGTCCTTCGACCAAAGCATGGCATTCTAATTACAGAATAAATCACAAAAACAATGATAATGGTGCAACATCTAATAAATAAGATTCATCGGATGTCTGCCTGTCTGTTTGCGTTTTTTTTCAAGGACCGCTGGTCTGACAACCACCAAATTTGGCACTCAGCCCAAGTCTGATCCGTTGATTGTCCTCAGGTTATTTCCATCCACCACCTGAGCCTATAAAGATAACTTTTCTGGCTTTTTCATTTATATGCAATCTCATTGGTTAACAGATATCACGTAACAGAGAACACAGCCAAAGGCCAGCGCACCAAATTGGTCGAGCTGTGCCTTGCACTCATTGGCTCACTGCACAGCTGGCCTGACTCCATGCACAATTAGAACCTTACTAAACAAATTGGTTCACTGTTTTCATGCTGCGGTAAGTCAAAGCTATCTGCTACAGTAAGTGGTGTACAGTACCTTCCTATTCGCAGTCAACACACCATGCCCGTCCCTTGAAGATGTATATATCTAATAAATAAGATTCATGGGATGTCTGTTCGTCTATCTGTCTGTCTGTTTGTTCATGTTTTTTGCAAGGACCGCTGGACCGATAACCACCAATTTGGCACACAGACCAAGTCCAACCCAGGGGTTGTCCAAAGTGTATTTTCATCCACAACCTCAGCCTTTAAAGACCCCGAAAAACCATTTGACTTTTTTTATACATACTTGAGAGAAGACTTTTTATATGCTTGAGAGAAGACTTTCTGCATGCTTGGGAGTTAAGACCCTGAAGACGCAAAGACCCAAACGACCCTTAAGACCATTAAATTCCCCAAACACAATTGAGACACTTTAAAACCCCAAAGACTCTTTGGACTTCAAAGACAGTTAAGATCCATAAGACTCTTTAAGACCCTCTGAGACCCTTAAGTCTTTTGAAGACCCCAAAGAGACCGCAAAGAAGACCTCGACCCTTAAGACCTGAAGAAGACCTCGAAGACCCTTAAGACCCCAAATACCTTTAAGACATTGAAGACCCTTAAGAACTGTAAGACCCCAAAGACCCTATAAGACCTCAAAGACTCTAAACACCCCAATGACCAATAAAACCTTAAAACCTTAAGACCTTAAGACCCCTTGACCCACTGGTGTTCTGGCTGGAGCTGAGATATGGATTTTGTTTTTTGGGGCTGTTAAGCAAGAAAATCCTGCTTCACAAGCATAGTTTGTTGCAAACGGAAGCAATGTTTTTATTCCTTCACCTACAACCTACCAACCACGACAACTCCTTTATAAAAAAAATACCTCCATCAAGCCAAGCTCACTTACCTTCACTATGAACCACCACAATGACCACAACTGCCTCCATCACAAACTCACCACTGCGCTGCCTCAACTGCGACTCCATGACTCACCACAACACCACCAGTATGGACGCTACAACCACCACCACGGATGCCCACCACTGCCATTTGGAGATGTCGAGGAACAATGGATGGAACACACCATTCCAGATGCTTGTGCATGGAATGTTCTGGTGTGTAGTTTGAAGTGTAAGTGTGCACTACAATCTGTTCATTGGTGTACGGATAGTCCGAGTGCTCCACTTTGGTGTCCAGCTCATAGTATTCATGGCCGGAGAGCACCACCATATATTCTCACCCCATGTTAACCTTGGAGCTCCGTTGCGTGGCAAAGTGCGGAGCGAATGAGACCATTTCAGGTGCCGAGTCCTCGCGTTGGTGAGGCCAACACTTGGGGAAGTGTCTGTGTACCAATGGGAATGCTTGGAAACTCCTAACTCTGTCCTGATCTGCCTTTAGGCTCCTTCCTTGCAAAGCAACTATCAACACCCTGCGAGGGTGAGGGAAGAGAGACATGCTTTTGGCTTGGTTGGCAGTATGGGGCGGAAGGAGGAACTGAACAGGTGGGCGGAGCTCGAGGAGCGGAGTAGAGCACTGGGGGGGGGGGCGAGCAATCCAGGCACCATGCTGAGTGTATTTATTAGGGCCAAGCCAAACCACAGTTACAACTACAGACTTCCTTACACGTCATTATTAAGTTATCTTCTCACGTGTTCTTCTTTCTTTTCCGTCTTGTTGACTGTGGACACATAAAAAGAGTATCAGCAAATACTCAGGCCCATTGATCCGCATCTTTTACATTTTCCTTCTCTGCACCTCATCTGCATTTCACTGCACCTCATCACACCCCTCATTTTGCACCTCCTCTGACTACGCACGTTACACATCCTCAGTTTTCCTCTTCCTTGCCCTCCGAAGCAACTGGGACGTGTTGGTCCTTTGGCCGCACCAGGTACAACAGAGGTCGCAACACCTCATCTTTTGTCACCTTTCTTTGCTCTCTAACTTTCCTCGGGGTATGTTTCTGATGGTACCTGTCTTGGTATAAGTTAAGATTGTACGAGCTTCTGAATGTCATCATAGTTCTTCGCTGTGTCCTTTATTGCTCTTTGTAAATATTTGCATGTCGTTTTGCTTCACTTTATTGTAATACATTGTTTGTGTTATAAATGCAGCCAGCTCGTAGCATCTTTACTCTATTGGTCGAGCATGGTCCGCACGTACTTCTTCCGAGAAGTTCTGCCTCACGTGATTTGCTCTGATTAGCCGGTGCATACTCGCAGCTCTGCTCGGCTGCACCTGAACCAGTGAGTTAATTGGAGTATTCATCGAGGACATGAGACCCCCCAGTGCTGCCGTCCACATGTAAGGTACCACACAAAGTTGTGTAACCCTGCCGAATTGGCAGTTTCAACCAGCGCTCGTGGTTGTTTTGCAACTTGCTGGCACGCGGAGTTATCCGTGCTCGGTGGCCTCAGGACTGGGTGTTCAGGAGGAAATCAAGCGCTTGCCCTTCATACCGAAACTCGAACCCCAGATCTGTAACAATTATTTTTCAAACAGTGAAGGTTGATTTGTAGCTGCTTATTGCAGGTATTCCTGACATGAAACATCCTTAAACTCTAAGATTGTTTACTTTGAGTTCTTCAGTTATGAAAAAAAAGTACATTCGGAAAAATTGTTTCTGGATAATTTGTAATCTTACTAAATACGCAATTTGGTGTCTGTCTGTCCACTTTTTGACCGTGATACATTCGGTTGTTACTCATCCAATCGCAACCAAACTTGACAGGAGAACTAAGGGTCACATGTTGGAGGTTGTAGCGATTTAACTTCACCTCATCCCCAAGGGGGTTTCATGCCTTGCACAAAATCCACATTGAGGTGTATAATAGGATATAATAGCTTTCACGGGGCACACCCACCAGACGTAAAAATTATTATAACCACAAACATTCCAGTCATTTGTGTCCAACATACAATAACATTTTAAAAGTCACTATTAAACTGAAACAAGTATTGAGGAAACTCGATGTGATTAAGTATTGAGGAAACTATACTTGTCGTGTCTCCCTCAGATGAATGGATCAGAGCTGTCTGAACTTGTTGTCGGCCTCCAGGTAAGTGGCAACGACCTTGAGCTCACAAAGCTGCTTACATGAGTCTTTACGTGTGAATGATGGAAGTTGTAGTGATTTAACTTGCCTGCCCTCCCCATGGGGATGTTCTGTCTTGGGGGAATTCTGTGTTAAGATGTATATTCGTGTTAAGATAGCTAATGGTGGCGTTCTTCCAAGGCCGCTTCTCATCACAAAAATAACAACACAAATGATTTTAATAGCATAATATTAATGTTATTGGAAAACAATATCCCCCCTCCCCAAGGGGTTTTTGTGACCAGCGATATTGCCCCCCACCCCTCCCTGACACCCTCACAGAAGTAAACGAGAAGGGCACTCGGTTAAGCGCATACCTCCGCCCCACAATACCTGATCCACAAGACCATTTCGCGCCCAATACATTTTTGAAATATCATGCTATGTATAGTTTTTGGCCCTATCTCTCAATGGCGAAGAATCACTTGAAAAATTAAATAATTCTCGCATCCAGATCCGGATTTGGATCTTCACCAACATCAAATTAATTTGTCCTTGCCACACACCCAAGAGATATTTTGTTCACAAACAAAAACAACTTGACAGACAGAGACGGACCTTCAGTGGACGTGGACTGATGTAATTATTTATAAGATTTATTATCCCCTCGGAGACATTTCTACAACACTATTTCAGACATCGTTCCTTGGACTTTAACATTATGATTTGAAAGTCGAAGAGATTTGAGGATAATTTTATTCACAGGAATTATAAAAATTAAAATTCATAATCGTATAATAAAATGAAGCCCATCCCGAATCCCCACATTCAAACCAAACACGAACACCCCAAACACCACTCGAATCCCAAGATCAGAAATCATTTTTACACTGAAATATTTTATTTTATTTTTTTAAACAACTCAACAAATTTTAACAGTTCATAATAACACAAGGTGAATAAAGTGTTTCAGCTCGACAATGTTTTTTTCTTCCAGTTCCGTCTTGAGAATGAAGTTTCAGTTCTTTAAAGTGTGAAGAAGTAGAAATGGGGACGGAGATATATTGTATACACGACTCAAGAATCAACAGGTCTTCCCAGCACTTTCCTGATGTTGCTGAAAAATATTAAATAAATGCATTACTTTTCCAATGTCTGATTATTAATTAATATGTCGTTCAATTAATATTTAATCAACTTAACTTACCTTTCATCAAGCAAGATCCATCAAAGAATGATCGATACGTTTAGAACTCAGAGAGTCTTCTTGGTAGAACCCACCTTCCAAGTCTCAAAAATATAACCCACCTCCCAAGTCTCCAAGGAAGAACTCTTCTCCTGATTTTCCTAAATTTCCTGAGTCTCCAAGGTAGGTCTCACATTGTGAGCCATCTTGGTAGATCCTTTTTCCTGATTTTCCTGAATTTTATGAGTCTCCAAGGTAGAACTGGTATGTTGGTTCATCATGGTAGAACTCGTTTTGTGGGTCATCAAGGTCGAACTCGTATGCTGGGTCTTGGTTGTTCAAAAAGTCTTTTTTAATATATTTTTTGGATACCTTGTCAACGCTCGTAAGAGAGTTAACACACAATGCACAGCAAGGGGGGCATGAGACAAGAGGGGCGTGGGAAGGACAAAACAGTGAGGAACAGAGACATTAGAAGATCTGTGGAAGGGAGAGGGATGGGGTGGGGAACATGGGGTATACAAGATGGATATTACAGGGACTTTTATGAAGGAAAGCAGGGAATTTGAAGGAGCTGGGTTTGGGGTGGATTAACAGGGTTAGAATAGATCGAGGATTTGGATGGTGGGCGAAAATAGGTGGTGGTGAGCAGCTGTCTTGAAGGCCTGGAGGGAATAATGGGATTAAACAGAGTTAGGGAGTTTATTCCAAAGACAGGAAAAAAGAGGAATGAAAGAGTGAAGGTGAGCAGTGATTCATGATTTCTGGTTAGTTTTACCAGAAGGGGGTTGTTGGTGGACCTTGAGTGCCCTGCGGAAATATGGTGGGGACAAATCTCAGACACAGCAGTGGGGGGGGGGGGAGACCGGAGAGGAGACGGCAGAAGACAGAAAGACCACAAACCTGCCTGCGGTGAGAGAGTGAGAGGCCAAAAGACTCAGCCTCATCATGGAGAGATACCAATGATCCGAAATGCTTTGGTTTCCACTGCCCAAGAAAGGTGGGAGGCAGGAGCACCAGCCCAATGGGAGAACAGTCCTCCATCAGGCTGTGGACGAAAGCTTTGTAAGTGGTCAGGAGCTCAGGTGGGCCGAAAAGGACTTTGCACGAAGGAGATTTCCAGCGGCGACTGGTTTTGGAGGCCAGGTTGGAAATGAGGCTTTCCCAGGAAAGATCATGGCAGATAATGAGACCCAGAAGCTTGAAAGAAGAACTCTCATCTGTCTCAAAAGAACTCTCATCGTTGTCGAGGTTTGAATGCAACCTATCGATTTGGAGGTGTAAATCAGCACAGGTAGTTGGGATGACACTTAATCTCAGACAAAAGGGAAGGAGAAAAAAAAAGTTAAAGATAATGTTGGTGGAAATGTGTCTGAACAGTGATGAAGTCATGCATGGCGTACAGTGATGAAGTGATTCAGCGAACACCAAGGGTAACTAACCTGCAGTTCCCTTAATCAGTAACATTGATTGTATGAATCAGAGAGAGAGAGAGCTCACCTGCTTGATGTATTCAAATTATTAAATTCTGTTCATTCTGAATTATTAAGTTCTCATCATGATATTTTGAACAAGGAAGCAACAGATTGACAAATATACACAAAAAGGGTGCAAGTGATCAAATGAGGTCGACGGAAGGTTTAAGTACCTGTAGTTCTGGAGACGAGTGTTTATTTGAAAAATCTTGGATCGGCCATCTGTAACAGCCTGATGTTTCGTTTTAAATTCTTGGAGAGCTTATACGATGGAGTGATGATCGATCCACTGCCAAACATCGCATCCTCCTCTCCGGCGGCCAATACGACAACTTCTTCCTCTGCACGCACATCAACAAAAGGGAGTCAAAACCACTCAATGGCATTGTCATCACAATCTCCATCATTACCATGCCTTCCAAAACAATCCTGGAAATACTGTACTGGATTCTCTCAATAGCTTTCTACATCTCGGTTCAATTTTTCTTTTCTTTTGCCTTCAATTTCACATCTTCATTTTCTCAATCACAAACTCCTGCTGGATTAGCATTAAAGTTTTTCACACAATTCATTTTACTGATCATCCAGTTGTACACACTGAGTTTTCCAAGGATACATTAACACTCATAACAGATTTCCACCAATTGGAAGATATGTTTGCTGCTTGTCTGAATTCGAGTTCAGCAAAATATTCATTTGTTCTCAACACTTCTGAGGCACAGATAAAATAGGACACAATGGAGGTGAAGGACATGTAGTTGAGACAAAATTGGAATAATTTGTAATGTAAGGTAAGAAACTTTGGTAACTTACGTTCCAACCGGTACGATGGTTTCATGTGAGGGGGCGGAGGAGGGAATGAACACCTCTTCTGAGGGGCCTTTGGAAAAACAATACAAATATGAAAGATTAAATTTATTGATATATTTATCAGTTTGATGACTTGTTCATGAAAAGACAGAAGGAAATGCACTGATGGAACAGATAATTATCAATGAAAAGGTGAATTAGTTGATCTAATCCAATCGAGGGAGTCAAAGTTCTTGTTATTCATCCTGGATGGAGATGACCATGCCAATCAGTTACCTTTCCACCAAAATTATAATTATAAGGGGAACACGCAGTCGAGTTGGTGAATGTAAGTCTATGATTCACCCCAACTGCCCTAAAGTAATTAATAGTGCTTACCTGCTGAAGGTCCTGCGTATGGTGTGGTCCCTGAACACCGTGCCGCTTCTGCTGGTGCAGCCCTTCTTCATCATGGTGAGACTTCCGTTCCAGCTGGAGCCCCTGAACACCGTGCTGCTTCTGATCATAATGGCTTTTCCTTCAGCCCCTCAACAATGTGTTTGTGTTGTTGGTGCTGCAGCGAGTCATTACGGTGAGGATTCAGTTGTCGTCGGAGGACAGTTTTCTGCTCTGCTGTAGTTCGTCATGATGTTGAGGCTCCAATTTGGGTGGCAGCCAATCAACAACGTTCTGTTTTTGTTGGAACCTGCCTTGATGGTGAAAGTTTCTGATGCATTCTGATGGGCGTCACTTCAATTGCCACACTCTTGTTCACTGCGTGCCTCTCCTGCTTCTGCTGTTTTTTGAAGAGGAGCGTTTCCTTTTTTTTCAGCAGTCGTCCCTCTTCTTCATGTTTCTTTGGATTCATTTTCCAAATAGCATTTTGCACAGTTGGTTCGTCCAAATCCTGAAATGGTTTGTTGAGCACCTGAACAATTACCGTGTGCTCTTCTTTTCCTGGACTGATCTCAACTTCCTTACTTTTCCACTCCTTTGCCTTCTTACTTTGCTTCTTTTTATTGCCTGAGCGACGGTTTTGTACAAGAAGCTTGGTTTCCTCACGTGGTGTGTTTTCAGGCTTTTCCCCGACAAACAGCTGGGAATTTTCTGCCTGAAAATGTGCTTGGCGTTTCGCTCGTTTGCGCCCTTCGTAATTTCTTCTCCCCAACAGGTCTTTTCCTTTCCCCTCCTGTTCGTTTTTTTCACAATGCTTCACTTCATTTTTATCTTTCTGCTGTTCTTCCTGTCGTTTCTTCCGTTCTTCTTCCTTCTTTAGCAATAATTCTTTTTTCAATTTGGGTTCCATACCCTTTTCCTTCAACTTCTTTTGTCTTTCCGTCACTAATTTTTCTCTTCGTTTGAGGTTTCCTTCGTTTTTCAGCAACTTGTGCTTTCCTCCCTTGGGTTTTTCTTTCTCTGTGAGCAAAACTTTCTCTCGATCTTTTCGATCTTCTTCCTGTTCTTTATAAGCAAAGTCCTGGTTTCCTGTCATATCCATTTCTCCTTGAATCTCCTGAACTTCCTCCATCTCAACGTGTTTGTTTTCCTGAACCTGAAGCTCCTTAACCAATGGAAGTTGGTATTTTAATTCTTCCCTTGGTTTTCTTTTTCCACCACAATGTAAACTGCAAGATAAAAACAAAGATTCTCAGTTCAAGCTAAATTGAAGTTCTTCACAACATGTAAAGTATTGAATGCATGGTTTTATAAAACATCAACACACATGTTACATGAGTGTAGCAATGCCATAGGACACGTGATACGGAGCATGCACATGTAACTTAAACAAGGTTCAAAGGATGGGTGTGGAACGATGACCCCAAAACATAAAACAAGTAAATATTTATCATCATCATCATCATATTCCTTAAACCTCCTTTTCCCTTATTTTACGAGGTTTGTACATTGATGTAACATCTCCATTTACATATTCTTTCTTCAAACCCAATCTTTTTCATGTCCTTGTTCACACGTTCCTGCCATGTTTCCCATCTCCCTCAACTCCATTTTTCCTGTCCTTGTCACATCCTTGTTTGTTGGGATTCCTCTTAACTCTCTCCATTTCTTCGAAGATAATTTTATCCTCATCCTTTACAGCCATTGCTGCTCTTCTGTTGACGTCCAACATGTCTCCTAAATAATAAATTTTTCACCATTTCATTTCCACTCCGAATCCCACATCTTCCTGTATTACACTGTGTTCAACCTGTGTCGTTCCTTTTAAACATTCCTTGTGTTTAAACCGACCAGGTTCAAACTATCCTTCACACGACTACATTTACTGTGGCACTACCTTTCACTAACAGAGCACTGAATCGAGTTTGCCCAAAACAGCCTGCTGTCACTGGACCAGACATTCATTTATCAGAAATGATTATTTGTAATAATTCAATGTGAACTTGTTTCAAATCTCTAAGCTATCTTGTCCCTTTGGATGAACACATTATAATAGTGATGATAGTCACTCGTGTTCCTTACCAGTGAATGCAGCACTTCTTTTTGTGAGACATCTTTCTGAACCAACGTGATGGTTCACATGAGATGACACTGACGACCAATAGCAACGCAGTTGCGACGACGACGACATCAAGAACACTGTCCATCATTCCCTGATCCCCAGGATCATTCTGGAAAATCTGAGGATGTGGACAAGGGCAGGGATGAGAGAAGTGTTTATTACATTCCAAAAAATACATTCATCGAAACAGTTTTGTGATCTATAATAATAGATGTGTGTGTGTGTGTGTGTGTGTGTGTGTGTGTTTAGTGTCTTTCCTCCATAACTCCAAAACCATAAAACCTCGCAGCCTGAATCTTTGTCGGGATACAAACGGAACTCCATCGAAGTGCAAGACTGAAAGTTGGGTGTTTGAGTTAATTAAATCACCGTTTGAAGGTAATTAACTGACTTTTTTTATTTAATAATTGTTAGCCTTTTTTTATTTTTTTTTTCAGGCGAATCCGCGGCCATCTCTCTCTCCTCTCTCTCTCTCTCTCTCTCTCTCTCTCTCTCTCTCTCCCTCTCCCTCTCTCCCTCTCTTTTTGCTCCTCTTCTCTCTCTTAGTATACTCTTTTCTTCTCTTCCTCTCTCTCCTCTCTCTCTCTCTCTCTCTCTCCTCTCCTCTCTCCCTCTTCTCCTTCTCTCTCTCTCTCTCTCTCTCTCCCTCTCTCCTCTCCTCTCTTCTTCTCTTCCTCTCTCCTCTCCCTCTCTCTCTCTTCTTCTCTCCTCTCTCTCTCTGTCTCTCTTTCTCTCTTCTTCTCTCTCTCTCTCTCTTCTCTCTCTCTCTCTCTCTCTCTCCTCTTTCTCTTCTCTCTCTCTCTCTCTCCTCTCTTCTGTCTCTCTGTCTTCTCTCTCTCCCTCTCTCTCCTCTCTCTCTCCCTCTCTCTTCTCCTCCTCTCCCTCTCTCTGTCTCTCGTCTCTCTCTGTCTCTCTCGTCTCCTCTCTCCCTCTCCTCTCTCCCTCTCTCTCTCTCCTCTTCTCTTCTCTCTCTCTCTCTCTCTCTCTCTTGTCTCTGTCTCTCTCTCTGTTCTCTGTCTTCTCTGTCTCTCTTCTCTCTCTCTCTCTCTCTGCTCTCTCTCTCTCTCTCTCTTCTCTCTTCTCCCCTCTCTCTCTCTCCCTCTCCCTTCTCCTTCTCTCTCTGTCTCTGTTCTCTCTCTCTCTGTCTTCTTCTGCTCTCTGTCTCTCTCTCTCTCTTCTCTCTCTCTCTCTCTCTCTCTCTCTCTCTCTCTCTTCTCTCTCTCTCTCTCTCTCTCTCTCTCTCCCCTCCTCCCCTCTCTCTCTCCCCTCTCTTTCTCTCCTCTCTCTCCTCTCTCTCCTCTCTCTCCTCTCTCTCTCTTCTTCCTCCTCTCCTCCCTCTCTCTCCTCTCTCCCTCCTCTCCTCTCTCTCCTCTCTTCTTCCTCTTCTCTCCCCTCTCTCCCCTCTCTCCCCCTCTCTCCCCTCTTTCCCTCTCTCCCCTCTTCTCCCCTCTCCCCCTCTCTCACTCTCCACTCTCCTCTCTCTCCTCTCCCTCTCCCCACTCTCCCCTCTTCCCCCCCTCTCCCCTCTCTCCCCTTCCCCTCTCTCACCTCTCCCCTCTCTCTCACCTCTCTCCCCTCTCTCCCCTCTCTCCCTCCCCCCCTCTCTCCCCTCTCTCCCTCCCCCCTCTCTCTCCCCTCTCCCTCTCTCCCCCTCTCCCCCTCTCTCTCCCTCTCTCTCCTCTCTCTCTCCCCTCTCTCTCCCCCTCTCACTCTCCTCACTCTCCTCACTCTCCTCACTCTCCTCACTCTCCTCACTCCTCACTCTCCTCACTCTCTCCCTCTCTCTCCTCTCTCTCCTCTCTCTCTCCTCTCTCTCTCCTCTCTCTCCCTCCTCTCTCTCCTCTCTCTCCTCACTTCTCTCCTCTCTCTCCTCTCTCTCCTCACTCTCCTCACTCTCCTCACTCTCCTCACCTCCTCACTCTCCTCTCTCCACCTCCTCTCTTCTCCTTCTTCTCCTCTCTTCTCCTCTACTCTCCTCTACTTTCCTCTTCTCTCCCCTCTCTCCCTCTCTCCCCTCTCTCCCTCTCTCTCCTCCCTCTCCCCCCTCTCCCCTCTCTCCCCTCTCTCCCCTCTCTCCCCTCTCTCTCCCCTCTCTCCCCTCCTCTCTCTCCTTACTCTCCTCTCCCCAAATCCCTCCTCATTCCACCAACCCTCCCGCTCACTAAATTGTGCACACGTGTTGGTAGTACTGTACTAAGGGTCAGGTCATGGGCACAAGGAAAAAAAATCCCCCCCCACCCTCGCAGGGAGAGGGGAGATACGACTTACGCTTTTCACCCAATCTTCACCCAAGTTTTTGCATTTGTGTTGGTGGTACCCTGAGTCAGGTCACGTGGGCAACCACTCCCCCCCCCCAACCTCCCACACAGAGAGTAGGGGAGACGATTTCCAATGCTTCCGAAGGGAGCGGTGTTTCTTGTCAGTGAAACTAGAGATTTCTGGATTACAACTACCGAGCTCATTACAACTACTGATTTCTGGAGTAACAACTCCTGACAATGGATTTGTCATTCTACGTATGTGTATTAAGCCCAAAGACTACATTACGTACCATGTACTATTAACAAAAGTATATTTTTATGAAAAACCACTCTCAAACGTATTCCTTTGGCTTCAGATTGTTTTGCAATCCTTGGCAATTCCCTTTCTTGATCACTGAATGTGACGTTTTTTTTGAATGGCAATATGTATCCCCTGTGGATGGTACATGCTGAGCAGTGGCAGGAGGATAGGAATGATCCGATTTATCACCTCACAATGCTCACACGTCCACGTACAAGTCTGGCAGGAGATTGAAGTGTTGATGCCAATGTGTCTTCACCAAGTCATGACTGACAGTGTCAAGGGAAACAGGTGACATTGTTTTCCATCATGTAGTC
Source organism: Eptatretus atami (assembly GCA_035128595.1). NCBI lineage: Eukaryota > Metazoa > Chordata > Myxini > Myxiniformes > Myxinidae > Eptatretus > Eptatretus atami. Next base: position 7,577,889 of record CM068953.1, read on the forward strand.
CAGAGTGGTAGATATCGTGACATTACATAATTAGATGTCTTGCCCCTGGAAAATTCATCCCTTTCTTTTCTTATCTCGGTATCTTAAACACTAGGAAACTTACTCACCCATTCCTTTTAACATAGTTTAGGTAAATGAATATATTTATAGATTGGAATGATCAGTAAGCTTCCTACAATTAGTGAACATATGATGATGTATACAAACGAACAATAATTTTAAAATATTATGTGTTGTTGCCCGACCAACTACACAAACTATGCTCATGTAACAACGTCCTACGATGTGAATAATGATGGACTCATGCTAAGAGGGCATCTTGAGAATTTTCATTGCAAACATGGTGGAATTTTGACCTTCCCCTCCCTCTTCGAGCATCAGTCCAAACCCACCACCACTCCACTCCCGACCCCCTTCAGATGTATGAAATGGATGGCTGGTAAATAATGCAATGCTAACAGCTTTCTTCGTATAATTACTTGAGAACTACGGGTGTCATTGCCGTGCTAACCAGATTGTGAAGTTCTTCGAAAGATGATAATGGTGAATCTGTCATGTATGACGTGATACTGTATCCTTGGAATGTTTGCTAGTGGGATTCCGATCATTTGGCACACTGACAGTGCCTTGATAGACCAGAACCAGATGACGACCGGCGTGGACCCGACAACTGGTTGTGGCAGTAATTTGATACATGGACAGGGTTCTTTTGATAACTCACATATATCCTCTCGTTGAGAGACACCATGGGATCTTTATCCTCCAACACCAATAAACGTGAGCAGATGGGTCTTCAGCTTAACACATCCGACAGACGGTGCACTTGTTGATGCAGTGCCCTGCCTGTGAAACACCAGACCGAAAGTCGATAGTCAGGTCCAGAATCAAACCCAGATCAGATAGCTTAAAGACTAGTATGCTACCTCTACATTATCTTACTGCGTTGACTCAATATGGCCTTTAAGACTATGTTTTTAATATTTAGTGATGGAGTGGTACCACTGAGAGCCTGGTGTTTGCTTAATGGTTAGGGTGGTGGGTTTTGGGATCCTAGGATCCTGAGTTCAAATCCCCGTTTTTATGTTGAATTAATACCAGGTGGGGTTGACTCTGCCTGTCATCCTTCTGAGGTCAGCAAAATGAGTGCCAGTTTGCTGGTGTCCTGTGTTGGAGTGGTGACCTGTCTTGGATTGTGCCCAACAGACAAGGAGACTGCTTTGGCAGCACCAACGCTCTGCACAGAGTAGGTCCCAGTGGGTGGATGGATGGATGGATGGATGGATGGATGTATGGCACCACTGCATTCGAGGTCAGTAGATTGGATAAGCCGGGTCTCTAATTCTCAAAGAGCATTCAGCACGAGTATGTTTCTGCTCGTGTGCAAGAAGATATTCTCTTCATGTTCAACTTGACATCAAGAACCACCAAGGCTGCTCGAATTTAATTGGTGGTTGCCAAAAGCCATATATTGGACAAATGTCCCTGCACATGTGCCAATAAGAAGTCAAAAATGCTGCCTAATTCAATAGGCCTTATAAACTATCAAATCTCACCTCGTCTATTGTGAAAGTAAACATAAATATTTGACAACAGCTCAGAATTAGCAATATTATTTAATCGACATTTAAAAAAGAAAAGAATTTATTGTCTAACTCAACACCGATCAAACAGTGAACAATTCTCATCACAATCAAAATTATTATAAAATTGTCTCACGGACCTCTTCCTTCTCTAGTACTTTGGAATGCTGCTCCGAGCCAGGTAAGTTAAATGGTATTGTTAACGGCTGATCGATAACAGCTTCAGTTGACTCATAGAATGATTCTTACAGTTGGCCCATGTGAATGTAGCAAAGGTTAACATTCACTTTCCTGAGCTATGTCAGCGGTCCCATGACCTTTACAACTTGGCCTTTTATCAATTTCCATTCTTCAGCTTTGTCAAGATTCCTCATTCTCAAAACCTGGCTCAACATCAGCCTCTCTCATCTGGTTTCCAGCTCGGTCATGGTGATGACCCTTCTGTTGAACATGCTGATCAAGACTTGGCATCAGCGGCGATACTCTGGTCCTATATTGATGACCCAGAAACCGTGGGGCACCTTACTAGTGGTGCTATGATATGTGGCCTGATGTATGAAAACAGGAATTGTTTGGATTTTTGTAGAACCTCTTTTAATCGGCTGTCCTTGATGGTTTGAGCACTGTTTTTTTTTATTTAAGTCAAGCCATTGGTAGCAGCATAGTATAGGTGGAATCTACTCTTTGAAGCACTCCATTGACTTTTAAATACATCTCCATTTCTTTTCAAACCTTGTGGGATCCATTATCATGTCGGAATACTCCCAAAAGCCCATATTTCGCCAAAATATGGTTGGCAACACCTCGGTGGGTCTTTTCGTCTTTGTTGGACTTAAAGGCCCTGTCACACCTTGACGATTTAGCCAACGTATGCCTGACGTGTGCAAAATTGGGCTAAAACGCCGGCACACGTCGAATACGTTATAGGTAAGTTTGTATACGTTAAGAGCACGCTGGCATACGTCGTAGTACGCTGGCATACATCGTAGTACGCCGAGCTGTTAGACAAATTTTCCATGCTTGAAATTTCCCGACGTATGCCAGCGTATGACTCACACGTTCCGCATAATGCTGGCCATAAATTGTAGGCACGTTACGCGATCGTTGACACACGTTACTTGTAAGTTACTCATAAGTCGAAACACGTCAAGTAATGGTTAGCGTCAGTGTTCCAGACTCCCTGTTTTTTTTTTTTCTTCGGTATGACGGTCATGTTGACACTTCGATTTCTAGTGCGGTTATAATATAATGGAATTAAAAGGCTGCCGCTCAACGATTTAAATCATAACCGTCATACCGAAAAAAAGAAAAAAAAACAGGGAGTCTGGAACACTGACGCTAACCATTACCTTGACATGTTTTGGAATTATGAGTAACGTACAAGTAATGTATGTCGACGTGTGTCAACGATCGCGTAGCGTGCCTACAACTTATGGCCAGCGTATGTGGAACGTGTGTCATACGTCGAGTACGTTGAGAAATTTTCAACATGCTGAAAATTTCTCGACGTACTCGGCGTACAATGACGTATGCCAGCGTACTACGACATATGCCAGCATACTACGACGTATGCCAGCATGCTCTTAAAACTATACAAAACTTACCCATAACGTATTCGACGTGTGCCAGCTTGTTCGGTAAATTTTCATACGTCGGCATACGCTGGCTAAAACGTCAAGGTGTGACAGCGGCTTCACACTTCGATGTCTAGTGCGGTTATGATTTGAATCGTCGAGCTGCAGTCTATTAATAGCCTACGCCACGTGATCATCGGCGATACGCTGGCGCTATGCATAAGTTAGACTATCATTGGGCATAGGTTGTGAACGCCGCCAACATGCTCAGCATTCGTTGGTATAAGTTATCTATATGTGATTAAAACGTTTTGTGTACGTTACTAAAACGTTATGCATACGTCCAACACGATTATAACCCCAAAATATAAAAAAAAACATCAATAGTTCAGCGTATGCCAGCGTTTTACATACATTTTGATACTGTTCCATACCACTGGCTAAAACGTCAAGGTGTGACAGCGGCTTTAGGAAATAGCTTAGAGCCACTTAGAATGACTCAATGACTTTCCATGAACACAACGAAAGTTTGCCTGTCTTTGTTCAAAGAATGCACAAATTGAAAACTTAACAGATAGCACAGAACTGATGGACTCTTTCGTTTAATTTGTGCATCGTTGCCTGGCCACCCTATTTACTTCCAAGCTAAGACCTTCATTCAAAACGCACTGATGTGATGTCAAAGCAACTCAACCAAGAAAGGATTCCTGTAACTGGGTGGAATTACCACTCTCATACCCCCAATTAAGTCAACCATGATCAGTGCCGTCACACTGTTCTTCAGAACTGTTCCACCGATGTCTAAAGCAGTTCCTGGCAGGTGCTCCAAATGTGAAACAACACGTATTCCTTTTTCAAATGAGTAGCCGTAATGACGTTAACAAACAGTGCAGGCTGAATCTGACATCTCTAAAGCCACCCTTATGTTGCAAGTCTTTCTCCAATCGAACCCTTTCTCCGTAAAGAGATTCTATTGAATTGCCTCATCACAGAAGCTCTCAGCAATCGATTTCGCAAGGCAGAGTTCAGAAATTGTCCAAAATTTCACGCTCCGATAATGACCTCAGCCTCGGAATGTACTCGCCTTAGATCATCTCTCCTTATTATTGGGTTCTTCTGTGGAACCGGCATCGCTCCACGATGCCAATCGGCTCTGAATAGTCGCGCTTTGTGAAAATATTTAGAGAGCATCATTTAGGCTTGGGGACTTGGTGTTTCTCGTGTTCAAGCTAACCTCAGAATTAAATAAAGGCTTTGGCCCGATGGCATTGATGAACAAATAATTCTTCTTTACCCTATATTTAACTTTATTCCCAATTAAAAATGGCCTCTGACCTTTCGTATAAATTCAAGAAATACTCAAAAGTTTCATCAAACTACACAACGTTGCTGAAGCAGATTGTAGTACGATCAATTCATGTTGAACTGGACAGAGACAGAGACAGAGACAGAGACAGAGACAGAGACAGACATGAAGAAGCACTTCATCCATTAGGTTCAAACATGGCATGTCAAAATATTATGCTAGGGGAATACATTGCATCACATCCCTAATGTAACTGCATACGTACACACACTTTGAAGGAATCCATTTATTTCAATATAAAACAAACTAATCATGCGATGTATAACAGCTGGATACTAAAGTAGTGAAATACGAATGGTAAAAGCAGCCATTCGTCTACATGGTAGCCACATTAAATGATTAAGGTTGTCTTTTCTTCACAGGCAGGTCCGATAATGACTTCAGCTACACTTGTGATGATGACGGAAGGCTCTGTTAGGTAAGCAGTGATTGCTTCCGCCATGCTTCACATTACATAACCAAGAGGATTTATAACACAAGTTGCATTGCAAGGAACTTTGCAATGGTTGCCAACCTGTGGTTGGTTGTCCCTGCTCCATCATGTTTAAATGCTGAGCATTAAGCAAGGAAGTAGCACGTACCGTTCTTTAAGTCTTTGGTATGACTTGGCCGTAGCTCGAACCACCTACCTCCCAGACTCAGAGCGGACGTTCTCACCATTGCATCACAGAGGCTGGTCTATTGTATAACAATACTGTAACCATATAACCAGGATATTGTATAACCCCGAGAATCAATGCCATTTCAGACATGGTAACTGTCAAGCCATTGACTTAATGGTCTAGTATTCATGGAAGGTCCAGTTTAACTCAAACCGGCGTCTTGCCATGCCTCATAACGACGTTTTACCAGGCTTTTGGAATGACGGCTTTAACAATGGCACACAGTGGTTCAACTGAAGGCTGATGCAACTTCCTCAACTGTGAGAGTTGAAGTCCTTGACTTTCCTTCAAACTTTTGAAGATCAACCCATTTCACTAAAGTTTCCAGACAGGCACCAATGTCGATCAGTGACACGACCGACACAAAGACCCAAATGAAGTGTACGAGATTATTTTCTATGGGGATGTTTGAATACTCAATTCCTTACACAAAGGCCACAAACTCTCATGGAACTGATGACGGAATTTGTGGGATTGTGCAACTTCATCGACAAGAACGTTGCGTCCGAGAGCTCATCAGTAAGTTGGAGCAAATGTAAAGAAGAATTGGTGCTGCACTGAACATGGTGTTCACGACAAGTCGCAAAAGAATATCGTTCATAGTTGATGAATATATTGTTACTTTATATTATACACAATGAAACTTTTCAACGGTGAATGCAAGTTTGCAATCTGGCCATCCAGTGCTTGCTGTATCTTATGTGGAAGATATTTTCCCCATTTGATGACTATTCTTGAATGAACAGTAAGTCAAACTAATTGGCTTTTACTTTACTTGGAACTTGGTCCTCTCTGTTGGCAATTTTAATCAGATGCTAACCAGTTATTATTTGAGCAATTCATCAAAGGCTCTATGGAAGAGGTTGAGCACACATTCGATGTAGGAGAAGGACTCTCGGAAACATCAGCGAACTTTCACATAAACTGCGTGGATGTTAGAAGACAATGGTCAAATCAACACAGCATTTGGGATTTCTACCTAGGGTCCCAGCATCCCAATACCATGTTGAACTCCCTGCTCAGATGGGAATATCAAACAGGCCAAAGCCTTTTGGAACCATCAGTGAGCTCAATGATTTAAAATTGTTATTTGAACATGAGAAATGATATAATGTCAAAAGGGGGTCATTTGCTCATTATGTACACAATCATGGTGGAACCGCTTTTTGCTTTTTTGGAAGCGCTATCCGCCACCGCCTCCCCTGCACCTCCATTTTAATCTCACCACCTCCCGTCCCCTTCTTTGCCTCAAACTGTATTCAGCATCCTCTTTTGTACGGAATATGTAGACGGCTTCCAAGTAAACACTGCACAAACTCTCTTTTGGTGTCGCTTTTGCCCCTGAGTGAAGATAGAAGTCTTCCGTCATTTTGGACCCAAGAATAGAGTGTCATCGCCTAAGTGTTCGACTATAAACTTGGCAAAATACTCCACAGAGCGGAGACGATGAAGAACGAGCTCATGTCTGTTTTCATTACAAACTCAAACCCCTTTGAAACCATACTATACGTAGCTCGGTCATTTTTTTTTCTTCCCATTTTCGCCGAGCTGTCTTGCGGGGGACATTGTGTGCGCGACAGGCAGCCGGGCTTTAAATCTAGCCAATGCAGAGGGTGGGAGAGGCTGCCATTAACCAGCTGGTTGCACCAGCGTGCCAATCTTACTCAGTCTGGCTTTTCCCATTGTGAAGAAAAAAAAATTCCATTAGTCTTGGGATCAGAAACCCAGTAACATCATTACCACGCCGTGTGTGCCATCAGGGCTACCTGTCCCGAAGACGGCTCCGTTTGCTTATGTCAGAAACACATTTATTAGCCGTAACCCGGGACTCGTGTTTCAGTGGGATAGGGTCAAGCAACGTAGTTTGTGTTTTGAGGTTCAAGAAATAGATGTTGTTTTTCGTGTCCTGATGTATGTTTAATGTGAGGTTCCAGCTTTCAAATTCCAAGGAGACTGCCTTCCGGCGCAACCATGGTCATGAAAAAGCCTAAATTTATTTGCGCTTTCCACATGTAGCTGAAAACAAAAACCTGTGGCAAATTCGTTTACAGATTTCCAACTCAATAAGGCATTGTCTTCTTGGAAGCAAGGTTATGCATGTGCTGTATATACTACTTAGGGTTGCCTTCGAAAAGGAAAACAAGGCTTCACTTTTAATCAGGGTGCTCATGTACCAAACTGTCTAGCCAAAGCACAAGTTCATGTCGGGAATTTTTAGGCATCGGATTAGCTTAATCATAAGGACGTTGTTAAAGAGCAAGTCAGGAGGAAGGCTCGGTAGGGTAGCATTCAGCTGTCATTTTGGTGTTGGAACCGGTGCCTCGATTAACCAGGGTGGATGTGCTTATCACCCAATGAGTTCCATTAATGGAAGGATAGGAGACATTAAGCCAGCTCTGCCATATGTCACCCCGTGTTTCCTTTGTAAATTATCTCATAATCTTGGGTGGAGTGATATTTTTGGATATAAGGTCAAGGCTCATGGAAGAGTGAGAACATAGAACGGATCAGAATGCAACATACCAAAAGGAACAGCGGAAAGAGAGGGTGGGGGTAAGGATACCAACAGCAGGGTTGAAGGGACAAAATAGAGGAGACCTGGACAAATAAGGGTGTGAGAAGGAATGAGGGCAGGAGGGGCGCATAGGGTGGACAAGATGGATACAGAAGTTAACTCTCACGAAGGGAAAATTGGAAACGTGGAAGGAAGAGGGCTTGGGGGTGGGGTGGATAAAGCATCATGGTTATAGATGGGGGATGATCTGAGGTGGTGGTGGTCTTCGTCGTTCATATGTGGCACAAGGCTGCAAGGAAGCATCACTGGCTGGACATGGCTATGCCACTGGTGCAATGCTCACTGCTGGTTGAGGTGGTGGTGAACAGCTGTCTTGAAGACCTAAAGGAAGTATGAGATTGAAGTGGATGTGGAAGTTGGTTCACAGGCACAAAAAAGAGAACAAATGAGTGGAGGTGAACATGTGATTCTGGATTTAGGTCGTTTCACCAGAGGGGGGAGGGGGGGTGATGGTAGACAATGTAGCTGGGGTGGGGGGGTGGGGGTGGATCACAGAAAGAGCAGAGGGTGCAACACCAGAAAGGAGGCTGTATAGATAGATAGGCTGTATAGTATAGATAGCTTTCTGCAATGGCGAAGTGATCGACCCATTGAATCGCGCTTCGTCACTGAAAATTTCCATAATTTTGAAGGCCTTGGTTTCCTCGGTGAGACAGGTGTGAGGCTGAGCAAGGTGTGAGGCAAGGTAGCCAGTCCGAAGATGGAGCCAATTTTTTTTTTTTTTTATTTTTTTTTTTTTTTTTATTTTTTTTTTTTTTTATTTTTTTTTTTTTTTTTTTTTTTTTTTTTTTTTTTTTTTTTTTTTTTTATTCTTTTTTTTTTTTTTTTACTTTTTTTTTTTTTTTTTTTTTTTTTTTTTTTTAATGTTTTTTTTTTTCTTTTTTTTTTTTAATTACTCCCCATCAAGTTGTGGATGAAAGTCTTATAGGTGGACAAGAGTTCAGGTCTGCCAAGGAAGGACTTTGTACGATTGAGGATGTCCAGTCAGCGGCTGGCTTTAGAGGCCAACTTTGAAATGTGGTTTTGCACAAGAAAGATCATGGCTGATAACGCACAGGAGTTTGAATGACTGAACTTCCTCAAAAGGATTGTTAAGAAAATAGATTGGGGGTGGGGCGTTGCCAGATGGTCCTTTTGGAGAGAGATAGTGAGAGCGTGAGAATTATCAGGATTGAAAGAAATATTCCAAGTGTTTGACCAACTTGTGATTTTGTCAAGGTCTGAAGAGAAGGAAGAGGCTGCAGCCTGCCTGTCTGAGGGATGAGGAATGTCACAGCACAGGGTGGAGTCATCAGCAAATAGATAAAAGGGATTTTCCAGAGAGGAGAGATAATTTGTGAAGATGAGGACTGGGCCCAGAACACTGCCTTTGGGGACTCCAGCCTTGACAGGGAGAGGAGATGAAAGGATTCCGTTGAGAGCCACATGTTGGCTACAAGAGTGGAGGAAGTCAGGAAAACAATTGTGGAGTTCGCCTTGGATGCCATCGGCAGAGAGCAAGGTGAGATGCCAGACTGGAATGAAAGCTTCATATACTGTATGTCTAGTGAGACAGCTCTGATGTCATCTCTGACATTGAGAGCCTCCTTCCATTGTTGGATAAAAGTTAAGCACTGGCATAGTTTTTCTGAATCAAGGAAATAACTGAGAAAATTGATCATAACTCATAACGTTTATCAAAAAATCCCAGATATTGGTAAGTTTGCATGCTCAACAAATGACGCGACAAATTGAGAGGTTTTGCTGATTTTTGAACCACAAAATGAGGATGTATGTAATGGCTTTGTTTTGCACCAAAAAACGTGTTGACTACAGAATGTGGCTTCTGGCAACACATCCTGTGATGTACGGCTCTATACCAGTGAATAATGAAATCCAATGATGTCACAATTGAATGAATGTCTTAAAAGGTCAATATTGTGCGTAAGTACCATGAGAACGAATGACTGCTGCAAACCTCCCCATCCTCCGAAGGAGAGCTGCAGGAGAGAAGTCAAAGAGTTGCCATTCTTGGTGTAAAGCAGCCCCCAATTGTGCCAGAATCTGCACAGGAGGGTCCATTTTCATAATCATATACCCAAGAATGTCCCAAATGTGCTGTATTTGATTTAAAGCAGGAGTACTTACGAGCCAGGGCAATGCTGTGATTGCATAATTTCACAATAAGTCAATAACTGCTTGAAAACGTTGGGGTCTGACATTGATATCTGTGAATGTGTCTTGCGAGAAGTGGGTAGTTGTCAAAATGTAGAACAACAACACCATCATAAATGTCCCTTAGGCCTTTTTTGCCTGTCAGGTTACTCTGTACAGTGACGAGGTGAACTTTATAATCATAACAGGCAGCTCCATGTCTTAATGGATCCATCACCAAACGAGTTGGACTCTTATACAATGTTCTTTGGTGTACAGGCTGTGTTGGGTTGCCGCCAAACCCGAGTTGTACCATCAGTCATGTACAAGAGAAATTGGCTTTCATCAGACCAATAGATCTTCCTCCAGGATGTGAGATTCCAGTGTTGACATGCCAGACACCATGCCAAGCAAGCTGCTTTGTGTGAGAAGTTTCTGTGGTTGGAAGAAGACACATTATCAATCACCTGGTTTTGTTACCTGCAGCACAAAGCTAGTTCCGGACAGTTCTCGTGGATATTCCCCAATGGAGATTCCACTCCTGGAACACATTTTGCTTGTGGCAAAAGGAATATGTCTGACAAGCCTGATCAAAGCTGCATTTTATCTTGTGAGGTCTCTGTGAGTCATCCACCTTGATGCCTGTCTTTAACATCATTGGTTTGTTGATGTTTGGAACAATCTGCTAATAACAATCCAATGGAAGCCAAGTTGATATCCAACTTCACCTTACGACGTCCTAGCATTGTTCTTTCCAATAATTTGCCACATTTGGGCTTTCAACAGTCTTAAAGGAGCCTAATAATTTAGGTCCAATAATGCAAGTAGGCAAACGTACTGTTACCTTCTCCTAACATTTACCAGGTGAAAGTGTCTTTTTCAAGTTAATATGCCAACCGTGCTGTATGTGCTGGGTATGCAAAATTGTCTTTTTTCTATACAAGAGCGAGGCTTATGGAGGAGTTCACCGACTGTACTCTAACCTATGGGGGTTCAGAGTTCACCTCCTACACTCTAACCTATGGGGGTTCAGAGTTCACCTCCTACACTCTAACCTTTGGGGGTTCAGAGTTCACCTCCTACACTCTAACATTTGAGGGTTCAGAGTTCACCTACTATACTCTAACCTTTGGGGGTTCAGAGTTTAACTCCGACACTCTAACCTTTGGGGGTTTAGAATTACCTACTACACTCTAACATTTGGGGTTCAGAGTTCACCTACTATACTCTAATCTATGGGGCTTCAGAGTTCACCGACTACACTCAAACCTTTGGGAGTTCAGAGTTCACCAACTAGACTCAATCCTTTGGAGGTTCAGAGTTCACCTACTTCACTCTAACCTTTGGGAGTTCAGAGTTCACAAACTAGACTCTAACCTTTTGTGGTTCAGAGTTCACCTCCTACACTCTCACCTTTGGGAGTTCAGAGTTCACCAACTACACTCCAATCTATGGGGGTTCAGAATTCACCTACTTCACTCTAATCTATGGGGTTCAGAGTTCACCTACTACACTCTAATCTATGGGAGTTCAGAGTTCACCAACTGCACTGTCACTTTACATGAGCGATATTTTATTTTCATTTTGAGGTCCCAGATGACAAAACTTATGTTCACTTCTATATATTTGGATAGAATTGCACTTTATATCCAATATTTATAGATTATCAGATGTTATAAAAAGTAATTTTTCAAGTTGAAATGTAAGGCTTCGTGTGTGGTTCCTTCACAGATTGTCCATCTCATTTTGAATGTTCTGTTCCAAGTATTCTATATTATTGATACAGCCATTGATTTCCTTTTTCAATTATGTAAATATTATGCATATCCACGAAATAATAACCTATCAGAGTATTGTAATCACATGACCGATTGAGGGTCCAATGTTCCTGATCCAATGTTCAAACAAACTCCATAAATCCATGTAGTTGCTGCAGTTGTGATGTTTGATCATGGAACCGAATGTAGACACATCATTATCGGTGGTTGCAGCAATGCTAGTGTCGGTGCTTTTTCCCCGACAGATGACGTTGACAGATGAAACACAACTCTTACGACTCACACAACCACCAGGCTATACATCAAGGATGGTAGACACCAGTGAACTCACAGCCATTTCATACAAGGAGAAGCAAGTATACCACAGAGACTGTTATCAGTGTTTTACAATGAACCAAAACAAATTGGCCAAATCTTTTGAATCGAATCTTGAACCATCATGTACATCACGAAGCAAAAGGAGATCATCGGCAGATGGAACCAAACAGATATCCAAACCCGACTGTGTATTCTGTAACAAAAAAATGATCAAGGGTATATGGACAACTGACGGCACTTCAAGGTTTGAATTTGATGGAAGTGAAACTATCAGAGAAATAGCAGATATGAAAAAGGTTGAAAGGCTTCTTGTGTGGATCTGAGGATTGGATTTCTTCCCTTGCGACGCACAGCACCAGAGAAGTTGTCACCGGAAATATGGCGCAGATTCACCCTGGTGGAGGAGTGTGGATGAGTCAAAACGAGTTCAACCAATTCAGCTTGAACAGACACATCAATGAGCATTTTACAAACGATGTGAAGTAATTGACACCAACATATTATGTCATAAGTAAGTTATGAAGCTAACCGACCCGTGCGACTTGTTCACATCAAGCTTGGATGCCACAGTTTCCAAACAAGAACTACAGCAGTGGAGAACTCATTGATGAACTGCAGGGTAGTGAAGTTTATGAAAGCAAGTTGATATTCATTCAGTTGGAGCACATAGGACAATTTAATATCTACCTGGTGTACAGCTCTGAAGTCGACATCGGGACTGCAGTGAAGTGAGCTTATCAACTTGGGACTGCCGACCCGATCAAAGAAGTGGCTTTGACGTTATCAGAAGCTATCGCGTTTGGTCTCAAAACTTTACCAAGTGATAACTCTATAGTGGTCTCTAACCAGTCGTTCGTGATCGACAGGTCGATCCCAGACTCTTGAACAATCGATCTTTAAGTTAAGTTTTTTTTTGAATGAGAGAGAGATGGAGACGGAGACGGAGACGGAGACGGAGACGGAGACGAGACTCTATATGGTGGCTGCATTTAAAACTGTGGGAGCCTTGGGTTGCAAATGCAAGCTGCTGGAGAGTTTACAAAAGAGCTAAATGTTGACGCACAGACCAATCAGAAATTCTTTGTGTTTAAACAAACCAATTATCCATCTATGACGCAGTCAGTGTACTACCGCAACAACCGTACAGTTGTCAGTTGCTCATTGCCTGTTGTCGAAACACTGAAACATGGAATAAGGTGGGCTTTTCATTTTCATTTGTTCTTGTTTCTAGGATTAATTTTCTGAAGCCAAAGTGATGAGCGAGGAACCAGGGCCACCCAATAAGTGGGAAAAAACTACAGTTTCCACCAGGAAAGGGAAAGTGAATTTATTTTTACAAATTTCAAAGATGAGAACATCTGTTTCATTCGTTACCAGAGTGTAGCCTTGAGTAATAGGTCATTTAGAACACCCTCACAAGACAATGCATACAAAATTTCAAGAAAATTTCCCTTTACACATTGCAATTTGGACGAAGAAATTTGGGGAGTTAAAGGGAATTTTGAAAACTCAACAGTCACTCTTTTTGAAACCTGTGGCTAAAGGCAAGGCTAGTTAGCACAGAGGTGTTTTTTTCACATTAGCCATCTGCTAGCGAAACATAAGAAACCAATCACCGATGGCGAAGTTATCAAGGAGGATATGACGGTTGCTGCCATATCGGTTGCTGCCATATAGCCAGAAGGGTGAAATAGTTGCCCGAGGACATGTCTCAGAAAATACACCAAGACTTCTCAGACTGCGAATGTTTCTCACTGCAGTTTGTTGAATCAGTAGACATGACGGATACAGCCAAGCTGATTGTTTTTGTTTGTATGGCATTCAAAGGCTCAACAACAAAGGAGGACTTTCTCACTCTTTTGCCACTCAGAGAGGATGAGAGGCGAGGATGTCTACAACAAATTCAAAAGGTATGTGACTGAGAAAAAATATTGCGATGAAGAAACTGGTTTCAATCACAACCGATGGCATCTCACCTTGCTCTCTGCCTATGGCATCCAAGGCGAACTCCACAATTGTTTTCCTGACTTCCTCCACTCTTGTAGCCAACATGTGGCTCTCAACGCACTGGCAATGCTGGGTGTCAATGCAGGCCTTTTGCATTTTCCAGAAATTATCCTGAATTCCCCTCCTTTGTCAGTTACCACTGTGATATCCACCAAAAAGCACTAGCAAGCAAGGTTATTGAAAGTCAGATAATGCGCGGTTGCTAGACTTGGGGTTTCTTACGGACATAATGGCAAAATTGAACGAGCTGAATCGCGAACTGTAGGGGATGGATGGACAGAGACTTCTCACACATGATCAGTGTAGTGAATGTGTTCAAGTTGAAACTGTGCCTGTGGTCCTCCCTGTTAAAGAACAACATGACAGAGCACTTCCCAAATCTGGAGGAAATCCGACAAAACGTCAAAGAGAAAGGGTTCCGTCCAAAAACATTCTGTGACCACCTGAACAGATTGGAAAAGGAGTTCTACAGACGATTTCAGGAGGGAGACAAGACGGAATAATTCACTATGTTTGTCTCAAATCCATTTCTTCAAGTGGACGTTGGAGAACTGACAGCAAAATTTCAGCAGGTGTTTGAACAAAGCAGTGGACTTGACATGGAGATAATGACCATGCAGAATGACATTGAGCTGAAAGCTAGGTCAAGGGACAATAACTTTTGGGGACTTACCCTTTTGCGACATCCTGTGCACTCAAGGTGAAGGCCTACTTTGGTTCGACATACCCCTGCGAGATGGCTTTTTCCCAGATGAAAATCATCACGTCCATGTGTCACACTTGTCCCTCACAGATACCCACCTGATGGAGTGCATGAGACTGGGCATTTTAAAACTATGACCCAGACTTCCAAGCACTCACAGATGGTGTGCAAGCACAGGTGTCACACCAGGAATCGGTGAGTGTTATGCATCGCGTACATGAATGAGGTTGTCAATCGGTGGAAAGAACTGAGGGTTTTGGGGTTTTTGTAAAGTAGAATTTTTAAGGGTAGATCTTGTGTTGCATTTAGATTAAAAAAGTGATCTTGTGTTTGAAATGGTTGGAGTACAAGAGACCACTAATAGATACAGTAGGTTAAACAGTAAAATAATAACCATACCTTTCACACCATGAGGCACATAAGGCTGCCAAGGCAGTTTCTTTGGCTAAGGAGTATATCCTGGATGGGTCACCACTCTGATGCAGGATACACCAATGGCTTATTGGTAAACTGGTGCTCATCTTGCTATGTTATTTCAACAACATGATAGGGGCTCAAACTCAAGACCCTCAGTTCTTCAGCCAGCCACCTTAACCGTTAAGCCAACACCAGGTTTCTGATTAAACAGTATTTAAGGTTAGATATAAATAATTAATCAAAATAAGTCCTGTTCATTCGGTTGAGAAATTCGATGAAGTGTTTGCTTTGATTATCTGTCATTTTGATTGCATAGCTCTGTATGGATGAATATTCATTAGAAATGCACATTTGATACACAAATGAACAGGCAATTGGATATCCTTTCAAACGACATACGGCAATCAACGAAAGGTTTATTCAACATGAGACAGGAGGCTGCTGAGCAACCATACCCCTGAAATTTCAGGATATGAAAAATCACTTCATGCTATTATGGGTACCTATCAATTCGGTGTCTAAAGTA
Source organism: Eptatretus atami (assembly GCA_035128595.1). NCBI lineage: Eukaryota > Metazoa > Chordata > Myxini > Myxiniformes > Myxinidae > Eptatretus > Eptatretus atami. The sequence continues at coordinate 7,593,528 of CM068953.1, forward strand.
CAACTTTGACACAAGATATTTCATGTTGACATCTTTTTTTCTCACCCAGGACATCCCAAGGAACAAAAATATACCAACCAAGTCGAGTATTGGGAGGGGTGCACGGTCGCCCTGACCAGCCCACTGACTAAGGAGGAAACACTGAAATCAGCAAGTGAGAGCATTGGGTTAGGAAGGGCTAACGGAGATAATAAATATTATGGGTCAGGATTGGGGATAACATGTACTGGCGGTGCACTACCTGCTTATCACCTTCGAGGGAAGAGTGGGAAATTATAGCCCCCAGAAGGTGGTTCCATTGATGGGAGAAGTGAGGAACAAAGGAGTTTATGGGTGCAGTCAGCCTGAGTTTTGGAAGTTTAACCAGAATCAGATGACTGGAGGAATGTGTGCATCCTGGAGTTTCTGGGGAAGGTCGGAGGACTGAGAGAGCAGAGGGAGCAATATTGGAGAAGAGGTGGTGAAAAAAAAAACAGAGACCACTGGACCTGACTGTGATGTAAGAATGGAATTTGAGCTTCGGCATCGTTGTGGGGGATTCGAAGAATGTTTAGAGAGCTTTAGATTCCATAGAATCAGGGAGAGACAGATGTGTTGTTGGGGCACTATCCCTTAAGGCAGAGAAGTACTCCATTGAGCTTCAATGGCCTTGTAGACTGTGTAGCTCTGATTTTCCAAGAAAACACTTGGAATGACGAATGATGGCTTTGGATGCCACCTTTGCTATGTGGTTGGCACAGGAGAGGTCATGGCTATTGGTGAGGCCGAGAAGTTCAAGAGACTGAACCTGTTCCAGTGGCTGACAATGGAAATATAAAGATTGGTTAGTTTGACTATCCTACTGGAGCGACATGGTGACAGTACAATTTTTCTAGGTTTGAAGAACATGTTCCATTTTTCAGACCAGTATTTCATCAATTCCAGAACAACAGAGAATGATGCAGCTGCTCTCTGTTTGACATTGAAACGGGGTACAATGTGATATAATGTAGAGTCATCTGCAAAAATTAGAGAGAGGGTTGGCCAGAGCATCGGAGAGGTCATTTACAGTGATGAGAAACAAGACTGGGCCCCAAAATACTCCCTTGGGAAACTCCAGCATCCACGGGGAGGAGGGAGGAGAGGATTCTATTGATAGCAACCCTCTGATTGTGTAAATAGAGGACGTCAGAAATCCATGAATGAAGGTAACCTTGAATGCCACGGTTAGAGAGCTTGGCAAGCAAAGCAGGATGCCAGAATCTGTCAAATGCCAGAGACATGTCCAACGAGATGGTCCTGGCATCTTGATTGAGATGTAAAGCTTCAGGTCACTTCTGAGATGAGCATCAGCATGTTCAGAGTTGTGTGACCACGGCAGAATCCAACCTTGGTCTAATGATAAATGGAAGATATAGCCTGTGCACCGAGGGTTCTTTCATTGACGTGAGAAAGAAAATTTGAATTTGATTCGATATATATATATATTTTTTGCAAACAGCACCATTTTGTCGGCATGCTTAACTTATTTTACCATATATATATGAACCCTAACACTTTTTTGTCACATTCATATCTCTCGTGCTGACAATGGATGACTTACCCAATTTTAATATCTGGTGTCCATGGCTCATAAAGGAGCCTGCACATAAATAACACGAAAGATAAAGACATTAGGAGCCATGAATATATTTTGCATGAATAACGGCGATATTGAATCCGAGATACAGGATGTTGGATTTCAACCCAGGGTCACAGCATCACACTGGCAAGTGCTCCGATGTGAACACAAAACAGGCCTGTGACCTTGTCCAACTATTGTCAGTTATACTCGTCAGTATGTCACAGTACATTGACATAAGCGGCTCCAAAATGTAATATGAATGAACCTTCCAACATGAAAGTAGTTACGAAATGCAATTAAACGTCCGTTTCATCAAAAACGGTGGATTCAGTCGAGTTCGGTCTTTGTCAAAGCAATTGATCAATTCCAGAGCTAAGGACCAATCCTCGGCAGGTTGTCACTGTGTTGGAGACTAATCGAGCATGTAACTTTCTGTTGATTAGCCATTTGAATTTAACCCATAACAGTGTGGTCAAGGTAATAAGGTTTTAACCACACCCGAGCATGTTGCTCATTGTGAGAAAGTAACTAGGAATACAATATTGCTAAAAGAATAACTTTATCATGCTTTTAACGTCAACCAATATGCGACATACATTCAAGTGCATTCTTGTACAGGGATACCTCCCTGTACCTCCTTCGCACATCTGTCTCATTCTCACGTGGTGAC
>CM068953.1:7598072-7610351 GCA_035128595.1 Eptatretus atami
GATGAAGACAGCAACTCCTCCACCAGGACGAGGCTCAGGTCTGTCATACCGGAGGAGGAAATACCCAGGGAGAGATACTTGGGAGTCAGAGACGTCTTGAGGGAGGAAAGTTTCTGTTCGGCAGATTAATGTCTGGTTTGTTTGTGGCACCCTGTATGGAAAGATCTGTAAGGTTTGAGGGAAGGCCCCGGATATTTGAGGTCTACACTGTTAATGAAGAGGGAGGGGAGGAGGCTTTTGGTGCAGGGTATGGGAGGGGAGGGGAGGTTATGACAAGGGAGGTGGGGGGGGGGGGAGGGGAGGGGTAGGGTATGACAAGGGAGTATGGGGGCGGGGAGGTAATGAGAGTTGTTGAAAGAGTGTGAGGGATTGCAGAATAGCTAGGGAGGGGGCCGATGAGGGGGACAAAAGGCTCTGTGGTGCTGGGGAGAGGGGGTCAAGAGAGGGGGCAGAAGGCAGTTGAGGATTTGAGGAGGTGGGTTGATAAGATGGAGATGGAGGTGAGAGGGCAGGGGAAGGAGTAGCTTTGTGGATGAGAGGGGGGGCAACTTTGAGAAGGGTGAGTGAGGGGGGTGAATGGTGGGAGAAGGGTGAGTGGGGAGAGTTGAGGGAGAAAGGTGAGGGGCAGTTTTTGAGAAAGGTGAGAGGGAGGGTTGGAGGGAGAAGAGTGTGATGGTTGCTTTGAGAGGGAGGAGTAAGAGGGGTGAGTTGGCACTGAAGGTGGAAAAAAATAATGGTTGATGGAAAGCGATCATTCATGGCAAACTGGGGTTTTTTATTTTTAGTTCAGAAATGCGATTAAAGACAATTCTTGATGGATGTAGTGAAGGCGAACATAAGAGAATGGAGAGAAGAAACGCTGTAACAGTTGGATTTCTTCGGCAAGGTATGAATGAAAGGTCGAATTTGGAGCAGTCTGTTGATGTGGAAGAGGAGTAGTGCATTATGATACAGCATTGAATACCACACGTGTGAAAGAGGAAGATGAAGCATTATAAGAGATCGTTTTTATACTATTATTCGTATTATTATTATTATTATTATTATTATTATTATTATTATTATTGTCTGAGAGAGTTTTCATCAGATGAGGTAATGGAAAGGTTGAAGAAAAAAAATTATGAGGTGAATTTGGATTGGTAAACGCAAAGGGTGGAAACAGATCACGTGGTTATGGGAGAAGCACGTGGTTACGGGAGGTGTATAGTCAAAAGTGAATTTATTTATTTATTTTAAATAAGGATTGCGTAACATTCGGAAAAGGGAAGGTTGAGCATGGCTCTCAACCCTCTTCCCATATTTCATCGACCCAGCAGCTTCACTCTGCGTTTACCTTTCCAAATTCACCACACACCTCCACGATTTTACTTCAACCTTCCCTTTTCCGAATGTTACGCAATCCTTATTTAAAATAAATAAATAAATTCACTTTTGACTATACACCTCCCGTAACCACGTGCTTCTCCCATAACCACGTGATCTGTTTCCACCCTTTGCGTTTACCAATCCAAATTCACCTCATAATTTTTTTCTTCAACCTTTCCATTACCTCATCTGATGAAAACTCTCTCAGACAATAATAATAATAATAATAATAATAATAATAATAATAATAATAATACGAATAATAGTATAAAAACGATCTCTTATAATGCTTCATCTTCCTCTTTCACACGTGTGGTATTCAATGCTGTATCATAATGCACTACTCCTCTTCCACATCAACAGACTGCTCCAAATTCGACCTTTCATTCATACCTTGCCGAAGAAATCCAACTGTTACAGCGTTTCTTCTCTCCATTCTCTTATGTTCGCCTTCACTACATCCATCAAGAATTGTCTTTAATCGCATTTCTGAACTAAAAATAAAAAACCCCAGTTTGCCATGAATGATCGCTTTCCATCAACCATTATTTTTTTCCACCTTCAGTGCCAACTCACCCCTCTTACTCCTCCCTCTCAAAGCAACCATCACACTCTTCTCCCCCAACCCTCCCTCTCACCTTTCTCAAAAACTGCCCCTCACCTTTCTCCCTCAACTCTCCCCACTCACCCTTCTCCCACCATTCACCCCCCTCACTCACCCTTCTCAAAGTTGCCCCCCCTCTCATCCACAAAGCTACCTCCTTCCCTGCCCTCTCACCTCCATCTCCATCTTATCAACCCACCTCCTCAAATCCTCAACTGCCTTCTGCCCCCTCTCTTGACCCCCTCTCCCCAGCACCACAGAGCCTTTGTCCCCCTCATCGGCCCCCCCCTAGCTATTCTGCAATCCCTCACACTCTTCAACAACTCTCATTACCTCCCCGCCCCCATACTCCCTTGTCATACCCTACCCCTCCCCTCCCCCCCCCCCCACCTCCCTTGTCATAACCTCCCCTCCCCTCCCATACCCTGCACCAAAAGCCTCTCCCCTCCCTCTTCATTAACAGTGTAGACCTCAAATATCCGGGGCCTTCCCTCAAACCTTACAGATCTTTCCATACAGGGTGCCACAAACAAACCAGACATAATCTGCCGAACAGAAATTTCCTCCCTCAAGACGTCTCTGACTCCCAAGTATCTCTCCCTGGGTATTCCTTCCTCCGGTATGACAGACCTGAGCCTCGTCCTGGTGGAGGAGTTGCTTGTCTTCATCAAAGATTCTATTCTCACTCTCCATGCACTGCCCTCACTCCCCCACACACCCAGGAATACCTCTGGCTACGGCTTTCCCTCAACTCCCACCTCATGTTTATATGTGTACTCTACAGTCCACCAAACAGTGATGACTCCATTTACACCTCAATATCGAAAACATGGACCAACTTCGATCTTCTCATCCAAACTCTCTCCTCCTCATGTGTGGTGACTTAAATTGTCATCATGCCAGTTGGCTGGGTGTGGTACCTCTCCACCTGCCATGGCACTTCAGCAAAAGTTTTCTGTGACTCATTGGAACTGACTCAATCTGTCAATTTCCCGAAGCGGATCTCAACCAATGGTACTCTATCTCTTCAGGATCCAATTTTGACAAATTTCTCTGAAAATATCTGCTGTCCTTCCTCCACTCCAATCTGTTTTTCTGACCACGTGTATCTCAAAGTGGACATCTCTCTGGCTGTTATCAGAGAACCACCTCAGCGCCGTCGAGTCTGGCATTTCACTCAAGCCGACTGGCAGTCTCCAAGCAGCCATCAAACTTCTAGACTGGTCTCATATCACTACTTTCTCCAACATCAACTCATCCTGGGAATTATTTCAAAGAAACTTGCTCTCCCTCATGCACAGATTTATCCCCTCTCGTCTTCAGTTGTCCGACCCTTCCTCCTGCCCATGGTCACTGAAGCTTGTGGCGAGGCAGTTGTCCTGAAACAACTTGCCTTTGCCTCATGGAAAACAAACCCAACTGAGGGCAATCTCAGTTCCTTCCATAAACCTTGGAACAAGTGTGTATCTACCCTCAGGAGAGCCAGAAAACAACATCTTTCTAACCTCAAGTCTGAACTCTCAAACCTCTCTCCCTCCTCCAAATCCTGGTGGCATCTAATCAAATCTGTTGCTGGTGTATGTTCCCCCTCCATCCCCTCCCTTACCTCAAATGGCCGCACTGCTGACACCGCACATGAATGCTGAATGACTAAACTTGGTGGTTGCAACTAAATCTTGTGTCCGAAACCATCACTTTCTTTACCCACCTTACCCAGTCGCACCCAACTGTCCCTGGACTATGCGTCCTTTTCTCCTGACAAGATGAAGAGCTTGCTGTCAAACCTCGATTCAGATTCTGCAACCAGTCCAGACGGTATCAGCCCACGTGTCCTAAAAACCTGCTCCTCTGCACTTGCTCACCCCTCTCTGTTCTATTCACCCTCCATTTGCTCAAGGTCATCTGCCGTCTGCTTGGAAATCAGCAAACATTACTGCCCTGCATAAAAAGGTGCAAAAACAGATCCATGCAACTACAGACCAATCAGCCTTCTCCAATCATCAGTAAGGTTATGGAATCCATCATCACTTAAGACATTAAATCCCACCTCTTCTCCAATGGCTGAATTCGATCATCAATTTGTTTTCAGACCAGGTCACTCTTCCCTGGATATGCTGCTTATTCTCTCCCAACAATGGATGGAGGTACTCAATGCCAGACATGAAATCAGAGCCATATCCCTTGACCTACCGCATGCTTTTGACACGGTCTTGCACCCTGCCCTGCTCACCAAACTCTCTTCCTATGGTATCCAAGGCCATCTCCACTCATGGCCACAGACTTCCTCTCCTGTCACAGCCAATGTGTGCCCTAACTGGAGTTTTCATCCCCTCTTCATGTCCAGGCTGGAGTTCCTCAAGGCAGCGTTCTGGGCCCTGTTATTTTTCTGGTTTTCATCAACGATCTCTCCACTCTCTGGAAAATCCACTTTATCACTTTCCTGATGACTCCACCCTCTGCCGTACCATCTGTCATCCCTCAGACCAGCAAGCAGCAGCTTCTTCACTCACTGCAGATCTGGGTAAAACACAAACTGTTCCAACACATGAAACATGTCTTTCAATCCTGACAAATCTCACACACTCACTATGTCTCTCTGAAAGGACCGTTTGGAACCCCACCCCCCTACTTTCTCAACAATGCTCTGGAAGAAGTCCTTTCATTGAAGCTTCTGTGTCTCACTATCTGCCATGATCTTTCTCTGGGAAAGCCACATTTCCAAACTGGCCTCCAAAGCAGTTGCCGACTGGGAATCCTCCGTTGTGCAAAGTCCTTCCTCGGCCCACCTGAGCTCCTGACCACTTACAATGCTTTCGTCCGCAGCCTGATGGAGTACTGCTCTCCCCTCTGGGCTGGTGCTCCTGCCTCCCACCTTTCTCGGATTTCCACCACGTGAGAATAAGAGACGGAATCAGAAGGGAGTCTGTGCCGCAGGTCACACGTGAGAATGAGACAGATGTGCGAAGGAGGGTACAGGGAGGTATCCCTGTACAAGAATGCACTTGAATGTATGTCGCATATTGGTGACGTTAAAAGCATGATAAAGTTATTCTTTTAGCAATATTGTATTCCTAGTTACTTTCTCACAATGAGCAACATGCTCGGGTGTGGTTAAAACCTTATTACCTTGACCACACTGTTATGGGTTAAATTCAAATGGCTAATCAACAGAAAAGTTACATGCTCGATTAGTCTCCAACACAGTGACAACCTGCCGAGGATTGGTCCTTAGCTCTGGAATTGATCAATTGCTTTGACAAAGACCGAACTCGACTGAATCCCCCGTTTTTGATGAAACGGACGTTTAATTGCATTTCGTAACTACTTTCATGTTGGAAGGTTCATTCATATTACATTTGGAGCCGCTTATGTCAATGTACTGTGACATACTGACGAGTATAACTGACAATAGTTGGACAAGGTCACAGGCCTGTTTTGTGTTCACATCGGAGCACTTGCCAGTGTGATGCTGTGACCCTGGGTTGAAATCCAACATCCTGTATCTCGGATTCAATATCGCCGTTATTCATGCAAAATATATTCATGGCTCCTAATGTCTTTATCTTTCGTGTTATTTATGTGCAGGCTCCTTTATGAGCCATGGACACCAGATATTAAAATTGGGTAAGTCATCCATTGTCAGCACGAGAGATATGAATGACAAAAAAGTGTTAGGGTTCATATATATATGGTAAAATAAGTTAAGCATGCCGACAAAATGGTGCTGTTTGCAAAAATATATATATATATCGAATCAAATTCAAATTTTCTTTCTCACGTCAATGAAAGAACCCTCGGTGCACAGGCTATATCTTCCATTTATCATTAGACCAAGGTTGGATTCTGCGTGGTCACACAACTCTGAACATGCTGATGCTCATCTCAGAAGTGACCTGAAGCTTTACATCTCAATCAAGATGCCAGGACCATCTCGTTGGACATGTCTCTGGCATTTGACAGATTCTGGCATCCTGCTTTGCTTGCCAAGCTCTCTAACCGTGGCATTCAAGGTTACCTTCATTCATGGATTTCTGACGTCCTCTATTTACACAATCAGAGGGTTGCTATCAATAGAATCCTCTCCTCCCTCCTCCCCGTGGATGCTGGAGTTTCCCAAGGGAGTATTTTGGGGCCCAGTCTTGTTTCTCATCACTGTAAATGACCTCTCCGATGCTCTGGCCAACCCTCTCTCTAATTTTTGCAGATGACTCTACATTATATCACATTGTACCCCGTTTCAATGTCAAACAGAGAGCAGCTGCATCATTCTCTGTTGTTCTGGAATTGATGAAATACTGGTCTGAAAAATGGAACATGTTCTTCAAACCTAGAAAAATGTACTGTCACCATGTCGCTCCAGTAGGATAGTCAAACTAACCAATCTTTATATTTCCATTGTCAGCCACTGGAACAGGTTCAGTCTCTTGAACTCTCGGCCTCACCAATAGCCATGACCTCTCCTGTGCCAACCACATAGCAAAGGTGGCATCCAAAGCCATCATTCGTCATCCAAGTGTTTTCTTGGAAAATCAGAGCTACACAGTCTACAAGGCCATTGAGCTCAATGGAGTACTTCTCTGCCTTAAGGGATAGTGCCCCAACAAACACATCTGGTCTCTCCCTGATTCTATGGAATCTAAAGTCTCTAAACATTCTTGAATCCCCCACAACGATGCGAAGCTCAAATTCCATTCTACATCACAGTCAGGTCCAGTGGTCTCTGTTTTTTTTTTCACCACCTCTTCTCTCAATATTGCTCCCTCTGCTCTCTCAGTCCTCCGACCTTCCCCAGAAACTCCAGGATGCACACATTCCTCCAGTCATCTGATTCTGGTTAAACTTCCAAAACTCAGGCTGACTGCACCCATAAACTCCTTTGTTCCTCACTTCTCCCATCAATGGAACCAACTTCTGGGGCTATAATTTCCCACTCTTCCCTCGAAGGTGATAAGCAGGTAGTGCACCGCCAGTACATGTTACCCCAATCCTGACCCATAATATTTATTATCTCCGTTAGCCCTTCCTAACCCAATGCTCTCACTTGCTGATTTCAGTGTTTCCTCCTTAGTCAGTGGGCTGGTCAGGGCGACCGTGACCCTCCCAATACTCACTTGGTTGGTATATTTTTGTTCCTTGGGATGTCCTGGGTGAGAAAAAAGATGTCAACATGAAATATCTTGTGTCAAAGTTGTACTTTAGACACAATTGATAGGTACCCATAATGCATGAAGTGATTTTTCATATCCTGAAATTTCAGGGGTATGGTTGCTCAGCAGCCTCCTGTCTCATGTTGAATAACCTTTCGTTGATTGCCGTATTCGTTTGAAAGGATATCCAATTGCCTGTTCATTTGTGTATCAAATGTGCATTTCTAATGAATATTCATCCATACAGAGCTATCAATCAAAATGACAGATAATCAAAGCAAACACTTCATCGAATTTCTCAACCGAATGAACAGGACTTATTTTGATTAATTATTTATATCTAACCTTAAATACTGTTTAATCAGAAACCTGGTGTTGGCTTAACGGTTAAGGTGGCTGGCTTAAGAACTGAGGGTCTTGAGTTTGAGCCCCTATCATGTTGTTGAAATAACATAGCAAGATGAGCACCAGTTTACCAATAAGCCATTGGTGTATCCTGCATCAGAGTGGTGACCCATCCAGGATATACTCCTTAGCCAAAGAATGCCTTGGCAGCCTTATGTGCCTCATGGTGTGAAAGGTATGGTTATTATTTTACTGTTTAACCTACTGTATCTATTAGTGGTCTCTTGTACTCCAACCATTTAAACACAAGATCACTTTTTTAATCTAAATGCAACACAAGATCTACCCTAAAATTCTACTTTACAAAAAACCCCAAAACCCTCAGTTCTTTCCACGATTGACAACCTCATTCATGTACGCGATGCATAACACTCACCGATTCCTGGTGTGACACCTGTGCTTGCACACCATCTGTTGAGTGCTGGAAGTCTGTGGTCATAGTTTTAAAATGCCCCAGTCTCATGCACTCCATCAGTGGGTATCTGTGAGGGACAAGTGTGACACATGGACGTGATGATTTCATCTCTGGAAAAAAGCCATCTCGCAGGGGTATGTCGAACCAAAGTAGGCCTTCACCTTGAGTGCACAGGATGTCGCAAAAGGGTAAGTCCCCAAAATTATGTCCCTTGACCTAGCTTTCAGCTCAATGTCATTCTGCATGGTCATTATCTCCATGTCAAGTCACTGCTTTGTTCAAACACCTGCTGAAATTTTGCTGTCAGTTCTCCAACGTCCACTTGAAGAAATGGATTGAGACAAACATAGTGAATTATTCCGTCTTGTCTCCCTCCTGAAATCGTCTGTAGAACTCCTTTTCCAATCTGTTCAGGTGGTCACAGAATGTTTTGGACGGAACCCTTTCTCTTGACGTTTTGTGCGGATTTCCTCCAGATTTGGGAAAGTGCTCTGTCATGTTGTTCTTTAACAGGGAGACCACAGGCACAGTTTCAACTTGAACACATTCACTACACTGATCATGTGTGAGAAGTCTCTGTCCATCCATCCCCTACAGTTCGCGATTCAGCTCGTTCAATTTTGCCATTATGTCCATAAGAAACCCCAAGTCTAGCAACGCCGCATTATCTGACTTTCAATAACCTTGCTTGCTAGTGCTTTTTGGTGGATATCACAGTGGTAACTGACAAAGGAGGGAATTCAGGATAATTTCTGGAAAATGCAAAAGGCCTGCATTGACACCCAGCATTGCCAGTGCGTGTGAGAGCCACATGTTGGCTACAAGAGTGGAGGAAGTCAGGAAAACAATTGTGGAGTTCGCCTTGGATGCCATAGGCAGAGAGCAAGGTGAGATGCCATCGGTTGTGATTGAAACCAGTTTCTTCATCGCAATTTTTTTCTCAGTCAACATACCTTTTGAATTGTTGTAGACATCCTCGCCTCTCATCCTCTCTGAGTGGCAAAAGATGAGAAAGTCCTCCTTTGTTGTTGAGCCTTTGAATGCCATACAAACAAAAACAATCAGCTGGCTGTATCCGTCATGTCTACTGATTCAACAACAGTGAGAAACATTCGCAGTCTGAGAAGTCTGTGTATTTTCTGGACATGTCTCGGGCAACTATTTCACCCTTCTGCTACTAAGCACATGGCATTCCTATACTGTCGAAGTTCATCTGTAAAACTTGAAATTGGCAGCAACCGTCATATCCTCCTTGATAACTTCGCCATCGGTGATTGGTTTCTTATGTCGCTAGCAGATGGCTAATGTGAAAAAAACACCTCTGTGCTAACTAGCCTTGCCTTTAGCCACAGGTTTCAAAAAGAGACTGTTGAGTTTTCAAAATTCCCTTTAACTCCCCAAATTTCTTCGTCCAAATTGCAATGTGTAAAGGGAAATTTCTTGAAATTTTGTATGCATTGTCTTGTGAGGGTGTTCTAAATGACCTATTACTCAAGGCTACACTCTGGTAACGAATGAAACAGATGTTCTCATCTTTGAAATTTGTAAAAATAAATTCACTTTCCCTTTCCTGGTGGAAACTGTAGGTTTTTCCCACTTATTGGGTGGCCCTGGTTCCTCTCATCACTTTGGCTTCAGAAAATTAATCCTAGAAACAAGAACAAATGAAAATGAAAAGCCCACCTTATTCCATGTTTCAGTGTTCGACAACAGGCAATGAGCAACTGACAACTGTACGGTTGTTGCGGTAGTACACTGACTGCGTCATAGATGGATAATTGGTTTGTTTAAACACAAAGAATTTCTGATTGGTCTGTGCGTCAACATTTAGCTCTTTTTAAACTCTCCAGCAGCTTGCATTTGCAACCCAAGGTCCCACAGTTTAAATGCAGCCACCATATAGAGTCTCGTCTCCGTCTCCGTCTCCGTCTCCGTCTCCGTCTCCACTCTCTCTCTCATTCAAAAAAAAACTTAACTTAAAGATCGATTGTTCAAGAGTCTGGGATCGACCTGTCGATCACGAACGACGTTGTAGAGACCACTATAGAGTTATCACTTGGTAAAGTTTTGAGACCAAACGCGATAGCTTCTGATAACGTCAAAGCCACTTCTTTGATCCGGGTCGGCAGTCCCAAGTTGATAAGCTCACTTCACTGCAGTCCCGATGTCGACTTCAGAGCTGTACACCAGGTAGATATTAAATTGTCCTATGTGCTCCAACTGAATGAAATATCAACTTGCTTTCATAAACTTCACTACCCTGCAGTTCATCATTGAGTTCTCCACTGCTTAGTTCTTGTTTGGAAACTGTGGCATCCAAGCTTGATGTAACAAGTCGCACGCGGGTCGGTTAACTTCATAACTTACTTATGACAAATATGTTGGTGTCAATTACTTCACATCGTTTGTAAAATGCTCATTGATGTGTCTGTTCAAGCTGAATTGGTTGAACTCGTTTTGACTCATCCACACTCTCCACAGGGTGAATCTGCGCCATATTTCCGGTGACAACTTCTCTCTGGTGCTGTGCGTCGCAAGGAAGAATCCAATCCTCAGATCCACACAGAAGCCTTTCAACCTTTTTCATATCTGCTATTTCTTCTGATAGTTTCACTTCCATCAAATTCAAAACCTTGAAGTGCCGTCAGTTGTCCATATACCCTTATCATTTTTTTGTTACAGAATACACAGTCGGGTTTGGATATCTGTTTGGTTCCATCTGCGATGATTCCTTTTGCTTCGTGATGTACATGATGGTTCAAGATTCGAATCAAAAGATTTGGCCAATTTGTTTTGGTTCATTGTAAAAAACACTGATAACAGTCTCTGTGGTATACTTGCTTCTCCTTGTATGAAATGGCTGTGAGTTCACTGGTGTCTACCATCCTTGATGTATAGCTGCGTGGTGGTGAGTCCTAAGAGTTGTGTTTCATCTGTCAACGTCATCTGTCGGGGAAAAAGCACCGACCACTAGCATTGCTGCAACCACCGATAATGATGTTTCTACATTCGGTTCCATGATCAAACATCACAACTGCAGCAACTACCATGGATTTATGGAGTTTGTTTGAAACATTGGATCAGGAACATTGGACCCTCAATACGTTTCATTGTGATTACAATACTTCGATAGTTATTATTCGTGGATATGCATAATATTTACATAATTGAAAAAGGAAATCAATGCTGTATCAATAATATAGAATACTTGGAACAGAACATTCAAAATGAGATGGACAATCTGTGAAGGAACCACACACGAAGCCTTACATTTCAACTTGAAAATTACTTTTTATAACATCTGATAATCTATAATATTGGATATAAAGTGCAATTCTATGCAAATATAGAATAAACATAAGTTTGCATCTGGGACCTCAAAATGAAAATAAATATCGCTCAGTAAAGTGACAGTGCAGTTGGTGAACTCTGAACCCCAAAGGTATAGGAATTACCATAATTGGAGTGTATTGGTGAACTCGAACTCCCAAAGGTGAGATTAAGTGATCTGAACCCATAAAGTTAGAGTCTAGTTGTGAACTCTGAACTCCCAAAGTTAGAGTGAGTAGGTGAACTCTGAACCCCAAGATTAGAGTATGTAGGTGAACTCTGAAACCCCCAAGTTGAAGTAGTTGGTGAAACTCTGAACTCCCAAAGTGAGAGTGTTAGAGGTGAACTCTGAACCCAAAAGTTAGAGTCATAGGTTTAGTGAACTCTGAACCCCAAAGGTTAGAGTGAGTAGGGAACTCTGAACCCCCAAAGGATTAGAGTGTAGTAGGTGAACTCTGAAACCCCCATAGATTAGAGTGTAGTAGGTGAACTCTGAACCCCCAAGATTGGAGTGTAGTAGTGGTGAACCTGAACCCAAAGGTTAGAGTCTAGTTTGTGAACTCTGAACTCCCAAGGTAGAGTGAAGTAGTGAACTCTGAACACCAAAGGTTGAGTCTAGTTGGTGAACTCTGAACTCCCATAGTAGGAGTTATTTAGTGAATCTGAACCCTCAAATGTAAGAGTGTCGAGAGTTGAACTCTGAACCCCCATAGGTTAGAATTAGTAGTTGAACTCTGAACCCCCAAAGGTTAAGTGTAGTGAGGTGAACTCTAACCCCCATAGGTTAGATGTAGGAGGTGAACTCTGAACCCCCATAGTTAGAGTACAGTCGGTGAACTCCTCCATAAGCCTCGCTCTTGTATAGAAAAAAAGACAATTTTGCATACCCAGCCATACAGCACGCGTTGGCATTAACTTGAAAAAGACACTTTCACCTGGTAAATGTTAGGAGAAAGGTAACAGGACTGTTTGCCTACTTCATTATTGACCTAATTATTAGGATCTCTCTCTTT
>CM068953.1:7610376-7630124 GCA_035128595.1 Eptatretus atami
CGGTTATAGGAGGTGTATAAATCGAAAGGATACAAGGAAGATATTAATTTTTGATGTGTTTTTGAAGAACAGCTAATATTCGGGAATGGAAGGTTGTTGGAAGAAATCGTGAAGGTAATGGTGAGAGTGGGTCAGCTCAAGTAGAATAAAGATAGTGTGCCAGAAGAAGAAGAAGAAGAGGAAGAGGAGGAAGAGGAAGAGGAATCATCGTGACTCGTGGGTATGTAGGGAGAAAGGGAGGTTTTTTTGTTTGTTTGTTTTTTTTGTTTTGAATTTAAGACAAGAAACAGAGTGTTTGGTTGGGAGGAGGGAGGGATGGGGGCGTTGGGAAAGTGGGGGAAAATCGGAGTTGAAGGTAATAGGGAGAGAATACAAATAAAAACGATCGTACACTGAGAGGGGAAGGATGGGTAGGCCTCAAGGAGTTGCTGAGGAAAGGGAAGTGGAAGATATACGTTTAAAAGTGCACACCATTTTGTTGTTCTCTCTAAGTGTATGAACAGCATGTAACTTTTCTTCACAAACGGCAGGGTGTTGTGGAGTATTAAGTGAATGTGTGTTCGGGGAGATGGCACCGTTTTGTCGAGTTCCAATGATATGATATGCGAGCTACCCAGGTAGCCAATCTGCTAATGATGCAGAGTACCACAGTTAACCAGACTCGGTCTCGCATCGTTGGCTAGCTGGCTACATTACCACCTTTTGAATGTATAGCATAAATGGGGAATAAAGGTGTGACTGATACAATTGAGCAAAGCAACTTTAAAAACAATCTGGTTATGAAATCACACATTTTTTCTCCAGAACTGTGTTGAAATTCTGAATCAGTTAAGGTCACAATATATGACTTTTGAAATGATGTAATCCACCCCAGATTGCTGTGTGTGCATGTACAGAAACCCCTGGTAACAAAGTAAATCAGGGGAGACCTGTACGTGTATAATGCCTCTCAGATAAGGATTGTAGAATGAAATGACTAAACAAACTTTTAAAGAATCCGAAAGTACTTGTAAGCGCAACTCAAAAAAGAAATATTTGAGATTCGTCAATTCTTTACGTCTTCACGTTGCTTTATGTATGGCCCAGTTTGGCACGACATGTTGCGGCCCAGCATCGGTCTCATTCTCAAGTGGTAACCTGTGACCCAAGCTCCTTCCTGATTCTCTCTCATTCTCACCTGGTGACCCGTGATCCAACCTCCTTCGCACATCTGTCTCATTCTCACGTGGTGACCTGCGGCACAGACTCCCTTCTGATTCCGTCTCTTATTCTCACGTGGTGACCCATGACCCAGCCTCCTTCCCACATCCGTCTCTTATTCTCATGTGGTGACCCACAGCCCAGCTACCCAGTACCTGTGAGAAAGGGGTCTGCCTCTCCACAACTAAACAGGTGGAGAACTGCATGATCAACTCATCCAAAAAGTTGATATCTTGCAGTCCATACCACAAAAACTCCCGGCGATGTGGAACCATGAAAGGTGCATTTTCTAACCAAACCTTTGTGCTTCTGAGCACCGATGGGAAGGTCATATCTGGGGCTTGGCGATGCACAGGGTAAGTTTAAAATGATGATATTTACTATTAATCATGTTTGAGAGGAGAGGGGTTGTGGGGGAGAGGTGGGGTGGCAATGGGAGTTGTAATAAGGCTGTGAGTGTCACTAATACAAGCATATGTTTTTTGTTTGGTTCCAGGGACACAAAGGCCACAATATAAATTATACTCGTTTTTTAGCTTGCCTGTTCGAAGAACAGAGAGCTTTAGCGATACCCCCGGCGTGAGCGTGTTAAAGTTTTTGGTGCAAGTTATTTTTTCCTTTCTATTGTTTTTATCTACCACACTATTTTTTATACACCCGATATATATATATATATATATATATATATATATATATATAATTATATATATTACGGGTGTATTATGTGATTCCGTCCGTTCCTGTCCGCACTCCAACTTTCATGTTTCATATTTGGTACATAGGTACAGACTGTGGAGACGGTGTGTCACGACATATGTTCGTCATCTAAAGTGGTTGCCATGGCAACCAGGGTGCTGTTTTCCATGTAGTAGCACAATTCTGTATATACCTTCTTGTTTGGGTGTATATTGTGCTCACTTGCGCTCTTGTTACTGATTACAATATACAAATACATATATTGCTTTAAAATTATACTTCACTTCAATGCTTTATAAAAAATATTAATTATTATCTAGTCTTTCAAGAAAAGGATAAAATGTATAAACAGGCGATCATTGGGTGGCTTTGACACCAACTCTCTGGTTTTGCATCTGTTGGTGAAAGAAGAAGTGTCCATTCATGTATGTGTGTCTTCTTCTTCTTGCTTGTGGCAGCTTGGCTACCAGGTAGCTATCATTTTGTTGGGGTGCGACTATGCCGCTGATGCTGTGCGCTTATACCAATGCACTGGTACTCATTTTTCCAACCTCGGTAGGATGACAGGCTGAGTCAACCCCACCTGGTGTTAATTCAGCAGCCATCGGGGCTCAAACTCAGGAACCAAAGATCCCAAGCCAGCCACGCAAACCACTAAGCCAACACCAGACGTGCGTGTGTGTGCGTGCATGTGCGTGTGTGTGTGTGTATAAAATGCCTGTAGAAAGTCTACACCCCATTTCAAAATTTTTCACCTTTTGATGCCTTATAGCCTGGAATTAAATTACATTAAATCAGACTTTTTGCACCTTTATTTACACATTGTAACCCACAACTTACAAGTGAAAAACAAATTCTACAAATTTCAGAAAATTAATTTAAAATACAAACTAGAATAACTTGTTTGTATAAGTGTCCATCCCCCCCCCCCCCTCCCTGAAAATAGCAATTGTAAATTATCTCAGGTGTAAACAATCACCTTCAAAATCACACACCAAGTTAATTAGCCTCCACCTGTGTTAAATTGTAGTGATTCTGATTATTTCCACGAATAAAATCAGCTGCTCCTGTAGGTTTCCTTTGATGGGTAGTGCATTTCACAGCAAAGATTCAACCATGAGGCAAAGGAGCTTTCACAAAACCTCTGTGATAAACTTGTGGAAAGGTACAGATCAGGAGATGGGTATAAAAATATTTCAAAAGTCTTGAATATCCCTTGAGGCACAGTCAAGACAATCATTAAGTGGAAGGAGTATGGTACCACCAAGACTCTGCCGAGATCAGGCCATCCCTCCAAACTGGATGACCAAATAAGGAGGAGACTGATCAGAGAGGCAAAGACTGGTCACTGTGTGCATGTGACAACAATATCCCAAGAACTGCACAAGTCTGGCCTGTACAGTAGGGTGGCAAGAAGGAAGCCATTACTCAAAAAAGCCCATCTTGTATCCCATTTGAGGTACACAAAAAAAACACTCCGGAGATTCTGAAGCCATGTGGTGAAACAGTCTGTGGTCTGACGAAACCAAGATATAACTTTTGGGCCAAAACTCAAAATGTTACATTTGGCGCAAACCCAACACAGCACATCACCCAAAGAACACTATCCTTACTGTGAACCATGGTGGTGGCAGCATCATGTTATGGGGATGTTTCTCATCAGCAGGGACTGGGGCACTTGTCAAGATAGCAGGGAAAATGTATGGAGCAAAATACAGAAATATCCTCGAGGAAAACCTGCTGCCCTCTGCAATAAAGCTGAAATTTGGGCAGAAGTTCAGCTTTCTTCATGACAACGACCCGAAGCACACAGCCACAGCGACGCTGGAGTGGCTAAGGAACAAACAGATAAATGTCCTTGAGTGGCCCAGTCAGAGCCCCGACCTAAATCCAATCGAAAACCTGTGGCATGACTTGAAGATTGCCATCCATCAACACTCCCCACGTAACTTGACTGAGCTTGAACAGTTTTGTTCAGAATAATGGACAAACATTGTCCAATCAATGTGTGCAAAGTTGTTAGAGACCTATCCCAACAGACTCACAGCTGTAATTGCTGTCAAAGGTTCTTCCACCAAGTATTAACTCGGGGGGTGGACACTTATCCAAGATATTGTAGTTTTGCATTTTAAATTAATTTTCTGAAATTTGTAGAAAATTCTTTTCACTTGGAAGTTGTGGGTTACGATGTGTAAATAAAGGTGTAAAAAGTATGATTTAATGTAATTTAATTCCAGGCTATACGGCAACAAAAGGTGAAAATTTTTAAAGGAGGTGTTGACTTTCAATAGGCACTGCATGTGTTGTAACCATGGCTGTCGCTAGCTCATTGTATTATCAGGAAATGATAGGAACTGCTCATTGTATTAACAGAACAGGAAATGATCCCATCATCCATGGTATTTCTCACAGTCTTATATGTATGTGAGTTCAATTTGCATTTAGGAACACAACAATGATGGGTAACCATGCTAAAGTAGCCACTTTTTCGTCTAAATACTGAAAATTGTTTTAAAAAAAAAAACGATTTGAATGACAGATTTTGCACGAGCAATGGTAGGTTAAAAGTGCCCTGTGAGCAGAACCAAAAAAAGTGTAAACGCACACAGCACATGCGCAAAAAGCCTCATTTTGTATTCATACATCATTTTTGAAAGAACCGTATTGTTGGAAGATAGTGGTCAGTGTAATCTTCTTCTGCTTCTTCTCATTGTGAACCCAAAATGCCAACCTCAAACCTGTCTGTTTGGGTTAGCTGTTACAGTATATCGCGTCAAATAATGTGTGTTAAGTCGTACTGTGTTTGTGCTGTATTTGTCAAATTTTTTTCATGTTATTCAAGACCTACTTCAGCTGCTCCTCGGACAGCAACTGTGGAAATTCTGTCCCTGTTATCTCTGTATTCCTTATTTTGGCTTACTACTTTCCAAATATTTTACTTCTACCTCCTCAATGTCATGCTATTTCCCCTCCTTGCTTAAAATTTTTTAAAAAATCTTTCCACTTGAAAGCAATCTCATTCTATTTGAATTTTCTTCTGCCTGTACTTCCTGTTCTCCATTCTTTTTCTCACTTTTCTCAATATCTCCAAAATTAATCTTCATTGAATATGAACGCTTGTTCCTTTGAAATGCTTAACTTTCCTTGTTTCCTTTTATGATTACTCCACCTGTTCTACTTCCTCAACATGATCTCCATCTCTTATTCCTCTTATTCACAATAATATTTTCCAAAACTGTTCATGCCCCCTTTCTGAATCCCTCCTCACACCACCCTATCAGTGCTTCCCCCTCACCCCACCCCACCCACACAAACCTTCCCCCTCACCTCACTTCCTTAACTCCCCCTGCAGCCCCTACAAAGTCTACCCCCCACCCCCATCAATTCACCATCCAAATGCCTCCTCCTCTGGCCCTCTCTGTGTGGATCACAAATATCTGAGGTCTCCACTTCAACCTGACAGGTCTCTCAAACCAGGCCACTGCCGATAAACTGGACATCATCTGTTTAACAGAATTCTTCCTTACACAAGATGTCTCTGGCTCTTTTGTGAGTCTCCCGAGTTACTGCCTCCTCCAATCCGATAGGCCTGAACCCCGCCCCGGTGCTGGAGTTTGCATCCCCCAAACCCCAGGAGTACCTCTGACTGTGACTTCCCTTCTGCTCCCTCCTCTTGTTTGTTTGTGTGTTGTACCATCCTCCTTACAGTGACGACTCCATCTCCATCTCTCTCAGACAACATGGAACAACTTTTAACCACTCATCCCAAGTCTCTTTCTTTCTTTCTTTCTCTCTTTCTCTCTTTCTCTCTCTCTCTTCCTCATATGGGCCATGTGCGATTTCAGGTGTCACCATGTAACTTAGCTGGGTGTTGGTACCTCTCTCACCAGCCATGGCACTTAAGGAAAGGACTTCTGTGACACCATGGGACTAACTCAATCTGTAAACTTTCCAACCTGGATTTCTCCCAATGCCAAATCCTCCCTTCTGAACATTGTGATGACAAACTCCCCCACAAATGTCTCCTGCTCTTCTTCTGCTCAAATTCGTTCATCTGATCATGTGCTTGTGAAAGTCAAAGTCTCTCTGGCGATTCTCAAAGAGCTTCCTCAATGCCGGCGAGTCTGGCATTTCACTCAATCAGTTTGGCAAGGAATGCAAGCAGCCATCTCTCTTCAGGACTGGTCTCCCATATTTACTGCCCCTGATGTTAACTCAGCCTGGGAATTCCTCCACAGATACTTTCTCTCTCTTGTGCACAGATTCATCCCATCTCATCGTCAATTATCCTAACTTTCCTCCCACCCATGATGCAAGGAATCGTCTTTCTGGAAAGCAAACCTGATGGAAAACAATCTCAGCTCATTTCACAAAACTTGCAACAAGAATGTGTCCACTATCAGGAGAGGCAGAAAACCATATCTGTCACACCTCAAAAATGAACTTTCAAACTTGTCTCCCTCCTCTAAAACCTGGTGGTGCCTTGTTCAGTTTGTCTCTGGATTATGCTCCCCCTCCATCCCTTCCCGCTCTTCAAATGGCACCACAGCCAATCCTGATTGCAAGAACATCGAATGCCTCAATTCTGTGTTCGCTTCCAAATCTTGTGTCCCCATTCCCTCACTCTGTACCCACCCTACACAGTCGCACCCAACTGGTCCTGGACTCTGTGTCATTTGCACCTGAAATGATGAATGGAATTTCTAGCAACCCTCGACTGACTGCAACTGAACCGGACGGCATCAGCTCACATGGCCTAAAAACCTATTCTGCTGCCCTTGCACATCCTCTCTCTCTGCCTTTTTCACCCTGTCAATTGCCCGAAATCATATTTCATCTGTTTGAAAACCAGCCAACATCACCGCATTGCAAAAAAAGGTGCAGAAACTGATCCCCTTAACGATGTAACTTTCGGCTTATATTCAGTAATCAGCATTGTCATGGGATCCATCAGTGCAGTTGACATAAATCATTCCTTTTCTCCAATGCACATGGTCCACCTCATCTCAGATCATCAACTTGGATTCAGACCAGATCATTGCACCTTGGAAATGCTGCTTCTACTCACCCAGCAATGGATGGAGCCCCCTCAATGTCACACATGAGATCAAAGCCATCTCTCTTGACATATCTCAAGGTTTCGATACATTCTTTCATCCCACCTTGATTTCCAAACTCTCTGCCTATGGCATCCAAGTCCAACTCCACTCTTGGGTTACTGACATCCGCTACTCTCATAGCCAACACGTGGCTCTCAATGGAATCTTTTCATCTCCTCTCCCTGTCAAGGCTGGATTGCCACAAGGCATTCATTGTTCTGGGCCTAGTCCGATTCCAAGTCTCCATCAACGATCTCTCTGACTCTCTGGAAAATCCCCCTTTATCTCTTTGCTGATGACGCAACCCTCTGCCATGACATTCCTCATCCTTCAGACAGGCAAACTTCAGCCTCTTCACTCTCTTCAGACCGACTAAATCACAAGCTGGTCAAACACTTGGAATATGTCTTTCATTTCGGCTAAATCTTACACTCTCACTCCCTCTCTCTCTGAAAGGACCGTCTGGCAACCCCTCTCACCTCTCATATACTTTCTTATCAACTCTCTTGAGGAAGATCAGTCATTCAGACTCCTGGGTCTCACTATCAACCATTATCATTCTTGGGCAAACCACCTTTCAAAGTTGGCCTCCAAATCCAGTCACCAACTGGGCATTCTACATCATACAAAGTCCTTCCTTGGCACACCTGAATGCCAATCCACCTACAAGGCCTTCAACCACAGCTTGATAGAGTACTGCTCTCCCTTCTAGGCTGGCTCTCCTGCCTCACACCTTGATCAGCTTAATGCCATGGAAACGAAGGCATCCAATATCATTGGAATCTCCCACGCTGATACTGATTCCATACGCTTATCACTTTCCCATCACAGACAGGTTGGTGGTCTCTCTGTTTTCTACCATCTCCTTTCTGCTCTTGCACCCTGTTCTCTTTCTGTGCTACCCCTCCCCAGGTTTCTGCAATGCACACAAGTTCCACCATCAATCCCCCTTCTGGTGAAATTACCTAAATTCAGAATCACTGCTCACCTCAACTCATCTGTTCACCTCTTTTTCGCACCAGCGGAACCAACTTCTACATTCTCTTCAATCTCATTCTTCCCTCCATGTCTTCAAGACAGCTGTTCACAATCATTTCACATCATCCCCCATGCCAAACCATGATCTTTTCTACTCTCCCCCTCAACCAAGCCCACCACACCCATTTGTCCAAGTCTCCCTGTGTTTTGTCCATGCTGTTGGTGTTTCCCCCCTTCTTTCTACTGTTCCTTTTGTTATGTTGCACCCTGATCCGTTCTATGTTCTCACTCTTCCATGAGCCTTGACTTTGCATACAAAAAAAATTGTCAGCAAGTTATACTTGCCTCCCTCACCACACACTCACATTCTGTACAGACAAACAGACAGACAGAATAACAAGAAAGATGTCATGCATAGCACAATACTTGCAAAATCCAAAACAAATTTCACCTCAAAAATAATTGGTGGTTGAATTCAGTGACCAAATCTGCAACTGCTCTTCAAATCTCAAATCAATTGGAGGAAAATTGACAATTTTAGAAATTTTAGAAAAAAATTAGAAGTTGACCTTTTGGCTTATATTGACTTCAAAAATAATTTGTGGTTGACTTCAATGACCTGAAATATAAATCCTCTTCAAATTACAAGTCAATGGGATGAAAATTTTGGATTTCAGAAATCCCAGCTTAGTTGTTGACCTTGGGCCAATGTTGACATTTTGGTCAATGTTGACCTCAAAAATAATTGGCTGGTTGAATTCAATGACCTAATATGCAACTCCTTTTCAAATTTCAAGTGAATCGGATGAAAAGTGACGATTTTTTGAAATTTGGCCATGGTGGACCTCCAAAATAATTGGCTCGTTGAAATCAGTGACCTGATGTATAAATCCTCTTCAAATTTCAAGTCAATCAGATGAAAACTGAGGATTTTAGAAAAACCACCTAAGCTGGTGACCTTGGGACAATGTTGATCTCAAAAATAATTGCCTGGTTGGATTCAGTGACCTAAAATATATATCCTCTTCAAATTTCAAGTAAATCGGATGAAAATTGAGGATTTTAGAGGAAATCTCACCAAAGTTTTTTGTTTTTTTTGGATACAATGTTGAGTCTCATAAGGAGCCAACACAGAACGTACAACAGAAGGGAGCAGGAGATAAGAGGGGTGCAAGAGAAAGGACAAAACAGTGGGGAAAAGAGACATTAGGAGATCTGTGTAAGGGAGAGGGATGAGGTGGGGTACACAGGGAAACAAGATGGACACTACAGGGACTTTCAAGTCCTTACAAGACATGGCTTTCAGGAAGGAAAGCAGGGAATTTGAAGGAGGTGATTTTGGAGTGGATTAAGGGGGGTAGAAAAGATCATGGTTTTGGATGGAGGAAGATAAGAGTTGGTGGTGAACAGCTGTTTTGAAACCTGGAGGGAAGAGTGGGATTGAAGAGAGTGTGGGAGTTCATAAAGTCAGATGGGGGATTTTTCCAAACGGTCCTTTCGGAGAAACAGTGAGAGTGTGAGATTTCTCAGGATTGAAAGATATGTTCCACATGTTGGACCAGTTTGTGATTTTATCCAGATCTGCAAAGAGCGAAGAGGCTGCTGCTCGCCGATCTGAGGGATGACATATGGTACGGCAAGGGTGGAGTCATCAGCAAAGACATAAAGAGGATTTTCCAGAGAGTCGGAGAGATTATTGATGAAAACCAGAAAAAGCACAGGGCCAATAATACTGCCTTGAGGAACTCCAGCTTGGCAGCAAGAGGGGATGAGAGAACTCCATTAAGGGCATTGGCTGTGACAGGAGAGGAAGTCTGTGAGCCATGAGTGGAGATGTCCATGGATACCATCGGAAGAGAGTTTGGTGAGCAGGGCGGGGTACCAGAACGTATCAAAAGCATGTGATATGTCGAGGGGGATGGCTCTGATTTCATGTCTGGCATTGAGTACCTCCATCCATTGTTGGGAGAGCAAAAGCAGCATTTCCAAGGTGGTGATCCTCTTCTGAAACCAAACTGGTGATATGTGATGAGTCTTTTGGAGAAAAGGATTGATTTCATTTCAACTCTGATGATTTGGAGAAAGCTGATTGGTCTGTAGTTGCAGGGATCTATTTTTCACCTTTTTTATGCAGAGCAGTAATGTTTGCTGATTTCCAAGCAGATGGAAGATGACCTTGATCAAATGAGAGGGTGATTACAACAGAGAGAGTGTGAGCAAGAGCAGAGGAGCAGGTTTTGAGGACACGTGGGCTGATGCCTGCTGAGCCGGTTGCAGAATCTGAGTCGAGCTTTGACAGTGAGCTCTCCACCTTGTCAGGAGAAAAAGACACAGAGTCCAGGGTCAGTTGGAAGCGACTGGGTAAGGTGAGTATAGAAAGCGATGGGTTTTGCACACAAGATGTGGATGCAAACACCGAGTTTAAGCATTCAGCCTTTTCACGTGCGGTATCAGCAGTGCGGCCATTTAAGGTCAGGGAGGGGATGGAGGGGGAACATACACCAGAAACAGACTTAACTAAGCACCACCAGGATTTCAGGAGGGAGATAGGTTTCAGAGTTCAGACTTGAGATTAGAAAGATGTTACCTGGCTCTCCTGAGGGTAGATACACACTTGTTCCGAGGTTTTTGGAAGGAACTGACATTCCCTTCAGTTGGATTTGCCTTCCATAAGGCGAAGGCAAGTGGTTTCACTTCAAGTGAACCATGGCGGGAGGAAGGGTAGGACAACTGAAGATGAGATGGGATAAATCTGTGCTGAGAGAGAGCAAATTTCTTTGAAAGAATTCCCAGGATGAGTTTATGTTGGAGAAAGTGGCATGGGAGACCAGTCTAGAAATGTGATAGCTGCTTGAAGACCTTGGCAGTCTGTCTAGTGAAATGCCAGACTGACGGCACTGAGGTGGTCCTCTAATAACAGCCCAAGAGATGTCTACTTTGAAAAGCATGTGTCAGATGAACCAATTGGAGCTGAGGAAGAACAGCAATATTTTCAGGGAAATTGATCAAAATCAGATCCAGAAGAGATTGATTTTGTTGAGATCCGAGTTGAAGTTGACCGATTGAGTCAGTCGCTGGAGAGTCTTTTGCGAAAGTGCATGGTAGGTGAGAGAGGTACCCACACCCAGCAACTGGCATGATGACAATTAAGCCACCAAATATGAGGAAGAGAGAGTTTGGATGAGAGGATAGAAGTTGGTCCATGTTTTCGGAGAGCGAGCTTATAATGGCAGTTGTTGACCTTGGGCCTATGTTAACCTTTTGGTCTATGTTGACCTCAAAAAGAATTAGCTAGTTGAATTCAGTGACCTGAAATATTAATCCTCTTCAAATTTCAAGTCAATCGGATGAAAATTGAGGATTTTAGAAATCTCACCTAAGATGTTGACCTTTGACCTTTGGCCTATCATGACCTTTTGGCCGAGGTTGACCTTAAAATAATTGGTGGTTGACTTCAGTGTCCTGATGTGCAAATCCTCTTCAAATTTAAAGTAAATCTGATGAAAAATGACGATTTTAGAAATTCGACCTCAAGATGACCTTTGACCTTTGACCTCAAAATCAATAGCCTTCTCAGTTGAGATTACCTCTAGAACTTGGTAAAGTTTCATGATGATTGGTTTAGAATTGTGATTTGTAGGCGATCGACAGACCAACAAACAGACAGGCAGAATAACAAAATCGACTGAACAATTTAGATTCCTTGAAAAATCTTCGATTTGACAAGTAACAAACAAACAAACAGATCCAAATGCAATGCCCTCTCCTCTGGCGAGTGTAATTACTCATCCATGGGGAAGGGAAGAGTGGGAGGTTTGAGTGGATGTGGTGGCTGCTCAAGTGAGAATTGGGGGGAAAAGGACAACAACCCCCCTCTTCCCCCCCTCCAAATAAATAAATAAACCCCCAAAAAAACAATGATCATAATAATGTGGGAGGATTAAGGCAAAATGGGTAAAACTATGGATGATGATGTTATTATTGTATAGAGAAGGTAATGACAAATCACCTGGCATAACCCTTGCCAAGCGTCTCTGCTTCAGAAGCACTGACACGGTCAAGAGTATGGCACATCAGGTGATGATGATGCTGGCAGGGGAGAAAGAGGAAAGGGGAGAATGAACAATCAACCATTTTGCCTATGTATTTTGTAGATGGACCTTTCAACTACACAAAACATCTCCGAGTCACAGATATACCAAATTTAATACAACGCCTTATGGCAGCTCTTTTCAAATTTGGAATTCTTGATGAACGGTGATCGTGCGACTCTCCGCTGTCACCTGAACTTGTGATTGGTGGAAAGATAATTAAAAAGCGATCAAAACACCACCCTTTATATTGTGCAATCAAATAAACTATTAATATGTGTGGCAACATCTGTATAGGTTGTACAAATGCTGTCACACATATTAGTAGGATGTCACATGTTATGTGTGTATTCATGCATGGCTAAGTGTACTTTTGTTAAATTACTGTGGACGAAAACATAATGCTCTCTGAGTATTGGGTTTAAAGTCAAAATGATAATTAATTAATAACTAATGAAGGGTGACATTCAGCTGATGAGCGAGTCAACCAAAGCTATGGTAACGGCGTTTACATTTATTGCCGTTGCAGTCATCAAATCATGGATTTGGCCAGTGTGCCAGCACACAAAGGTCAACTCTTGTGATCGGTCCTGTGGGATCTTGAAAGTACACCAGTGAATGTGAGGAGATGGGACAACTTCTGAATGAGGGCCAATTCTTTGACACAACAGTCTGCCTGCGAGCCAGCTTGGAAATCGAACCCAGACTTGCCAGGTCTGGAGAGCATGTTTTCACTGAGATAACCAGGGTGTGTGTGTGTGTGTGTGTTGTGTGATATGTGTGTACATGCAAGTTGCTTATTGACGCTATCTCCAATCTGGTGGGGTTCAGGAGGTGAAACAGACCTGCCAAGTCTCAAATGTGTGGACGTCGTGTGCGTGTGTATATATATATATATGTGTCTGTCTTTCTGTGTCTGTCTCTGTGTCTGTCTCTCTGTGTCTGCTGTCTCTCTCCTGTCTGTCTCTCCCCTGTCTGTCTCTCTCCCTTGTTTGTCTCTCTCCCTGTTCTCTCTCCTGTCTGTCTTCTCTCTCTCTCTCTTCTCTCTCTCTCTCTCCTCTCTCTCTCTCTCTCTCTCTCTCGTCTGTCTCTCTCTGTCTGTCTCTCTCTGTCTGTCTGTCTTCTGTCTCTCTCTGTCTGTCCTCTCTGTCTGTTCTGTCTTTCTCTGTCTTCTCTCTCCCTGTCTGGCTCTTCTGTTTCTCTCTCCCTGTCTGTCTCGTCTGTCTCCCCTGTCTGTCTGTCGCTCTCTGCTGTCTGTCTCTCTCTTGTCTGTCTCTCTCGTCTGTCTCTCTCTGTCTGTCTCTTCTGTCTGTCGTCTCTCTCTGTCTGTCTCTCTCGTCTGTCCTGTCTCTCTCTGTCTCTGTCGTCTCTCTGTCTGCTCTGTCTCTCTCTGTCTGTCTGTCTGTCTCTCTCTTCTGTCTCTATCTCTCTCTGTTCTCTTCGTCTGTCTGTCTGTCTGTCTGTCTCTGTCTGTCTGTCTCTCTCTCTCTTCTGTCTCTGTCTCTCTCTGTCTGTCTCTCTCTCTGTCTGTCTGCCTCTCTCTCTCTCTCTGTCTGTCTTCCCGTCTGTTCTCTCTGTCTCTCCGTCGTCTCTCTTTCCTCTGTCTGTCTCTCTGTCTGTTCTCTCTGTCTGTTCTCTGTCTGTCTCTCTGTCTGTCTCTCTCTGTCTGTCTCTCTCTCTGTCTGTCTCTCTCCTGTCTGTCTTCTCTGTCTCTCTGTCTCTCGTCTCTCTGTCTCTCTGTCTCTCTGTCTCTCTGTCTCTCTGTGTCTCTCTGTCTCTTCTGTCTGTCTGTCTGTCTCTCTGTCCTCTCTCTCTTTCTGTCTCTCTCTTGTCTGTCTGCCTGTCTCCTCTCTGTCTGTCTGCTGTCCTCTCTCTCTCTCTGTCTTCTGTTCTTCTCTCCTCTGTGTCTCTCCTTGTCTGTCTCTCTCTTTCTCTCTCTGTCTGTCTGCTCTCTCTGTCTGTCCTCTCTCTCTTCTCTCTGTCTCTCTCTCTCTCTCTCTCTCCTCTCTCTCCTCTCTCTCTCTTCGTCTCTCTGTCTCTGTCTCTCGTCTCTCTGTCTCTCTGTCTCTCTGTCTCTCTGTCTCTCTGTCTCTCTCTCTCGTCTCTCTGCTCTCTGTCTCTCTGTCTCTCTGTCTTCTCTCTGTCTCTCTGTCTCTCTGTCTATCTTCTCTCTCTCTCTCTCTCTCTCTCTCTCTCTCTCTTCTCTCTCTCTCTCTCTCTCTCTCTCTCTCTCTCTCCACGGTCCACCCCCACTTTATTGAACCATCAGCGAAGCGACGGTTTGTATTTGCTGGATATGTATATACAGGGTGTCCCTAAAAAAATGACATCAGTTGAAACTTGAATATCAAGTAACTACATCCCATGCAACCGAAAGTAAATAGGCTTCATGTTGAACAATAAAATATTTATTTATCAAAATTCGAACAAGAGATTCGAGGGAAGTAGATTTTATACCGTTTTCTCCAAAACTTCACAAATGTTCAATATGCGCACCGCCTGTGACACGACACACGTCAAGTCGTGGTCCAGCTCCTGCCAAACACGCTGTAGCATGTCTGTCGTAACATTCTCCAGCGCCTCAGTGAGTCTATGCTTAAGTTCCTCTAGGCTTGTAGGAAGAGGGATATAGACCATCTTTCACATTGCCCATAGAAAAAAATCACAAGGTTCAAGTCAGGTGAACTTGGTGGCCATTTCAACAGCGACATTTTCATTGTCACTGGCACAACCAATCCATCTCTGCTGTAGATTCTCATTGAGATAAGAATTAAACATTCAACTTAGTTAGTTTTACACAATTTGTTAAAATTGAGATCATTTGATGAGAATTAGCTATGTTGTTAGACTACGAAATGATGTCATTTTTTAGACACGCACTTTAGTTTTATGTGATAATTTTATTGAAGAAGAAGGCGCTTCCAACCCAAAGTAAAAAAACTAGATCGACTGCTAATTTGAGCAAAAAAGTGAGTAGACCCGGTCTCAGGCATGTTTCACCAGCTTCACAGCCGGCTTCCCCTCAGGCGCTGTCGACCCCGAGCCTCAGCACGTGTCTGGTTTTTTTTCAATACGACCGCTCATTTCCGGTCACATGCTGGTGCTCGAGGTCAACTGGAGTCGTGCTTTATTTATTTATTTATTTATTTTGCAAAAGCAAAATAAATGTCAAATCACTTCATTGATGGGGTGCTCTGCTCTATTTTGTTTTTACTTATCTGATATTGTATTTTTGTGATCTGGTGTTGTGCAGTATGTGTGTGGATGAGCTTGTGTGTGCACTTCTTGTTGTTTTTGTGTTTCCAGGATACGAACATGCATGTAACCCGAGTTGTGTTTTTTTTAATTTTTCAGGAGTGATTGAGGCAGCTGTCAGTTGCCTATAAACCACCCAACCAAAGGTATGCATCAGTAGAACATGTTGCATGCTAAGAACAAGATCGCCTGTGAGGTGGGTACAATACTTGTATCTATAATAATAATAAATGTGTGTGTGTGTGTGTGTCCTCCATAACACAAAACAATGAAACCTAATGGCTCAAAACTTTTCATGCATTATAAGGGACCTCCAAGGGAGTGCTTGAATGAAAATTGGGTTTTTTGATGGATTTAAACAGCCTTTTTGTGGATAATTAACGGCTTATCCATGAAAGGCTTGTCCTTTGTCAGCTCAACTTCGCCTTGTTGGGGTCTTAGCCGCCATTTTGATTTGGCCTATTCAAAAATGCCTTGCCTTGAAAACACAATCGACTCTCAACGGCTAATTGAAGTATATAATCGAAATGTTGTTTTGGATTTGAGAATCGTATTTGGTGCATTAAATAAGGGTCGAAAACTGGAGTGAAATCTAAAAATGTTAAGAAATTAACGATTTATTATAACTAAGCATGTCAGCATATTTATTTAAGGAAGGCAATGCTCCCCCCCTTCTCCATATTTTCAGAAGAACATGTGAAATTGCCAAAGCATTAAACAACTTTTTGACTGTTCCAGCAATTATATTGAGTGAAGAAAAGATTAAGGAATATGCCTGAAGTGTAACTTCATTGAGTTCAAGGGGAATTTTTTTTTAAGTAGGCGAAAGCTACCGTGCCACGAGCACTGGGCATGGCGACCTCGTCTCAGTTCTCCATGGGGAAATCCCTGGAGCTTGGAAGGTAAAATGACTTGTAGGATTAGAATTAGTAAAACCAACTATGAGTTCAAGAGAGAATTGAAAAATGTTTTCAGTGGCTACAAAGCAATGCATCCCCGCTCCATGGCAGGATGGCCGAGAGGTACGCACACTCGCTCTAAGCTGTCTAGCCTTGGGTTCGAATCTCAACCCAGTTATAAACTGTCATCCTGGCGTTTCACAGGCAGTGTGATTATAATCAATGAGTGTGCAGTCCCTCAAATGGATGTTAAACTGGTGTTGCATCTGCTGGAATTAGTGGGTGGACATTACAGATCCCTTTGTGGTGTCCATGAAGAATAGGGGAGCTATCTCCGGCACTCTTGCCAAATTCCAAATTCCTGCCTACTCTAACCTCCAGGGGCTGCCACACCTTCATCAGCAGCACTGCCACACCTTCAGTCAATGATGCTATGTGTAGCCTTGTGCTGCAAAGGATAAAATACCGTAAGACAACCAGACCTTGATGTATAGTATTTTATTGTAATAATATTTTAATTCATTTACTCTTTGAAAAATCACTCGTTTGTGAAAATGTTAAAACAAGCGATTTTGATCCGGATACCTATACAGTTGTTTAGAAAATGTGTTCCAATTGTCTGACAACAAAACAGATTTTGAATATCTTTGTCACATGGTCAACGATATGTGGGCTGCTCTCGAGTTGGGACCAAACGATTTACATGTTCTGGACCTTGATGGAGAAACATTCAATCTTGTCTACCCATAAGCATCACAATAACATGTTCGATTTTGTTGATATTTCTGTTCAATATTTTGCAGCTTGAATAATATAATGTTTGTCTCGAAATATGTGCTTAATTGTGGCAGTCCAATAGATGTATGTTCGATCCCGGGCAACGCGGAGTACCGTTGTGGAGGAGGAGGGAAAGGGTGGAGCATGGAGGGGAATTGGTTGGGTGGGAGTCTGGCTGGAGGGGTGGGGAAAGGGTGGAGGTGGGAGGAGAGACGGTTTGGGTGCAGTTCAGGGGTTTGGGTGAGAAGAGAGAGAGAGGGGGAAAGGGTGGAAGTGGGAAGTCTGGCATATTACTGATACGACATGGATCTTTTTTTCAAGTTCTGAAGAGAGGGAAGAAGCTGCAGCTTGTCTGCTGAATGATGTCATGGCAGGAGGTGGTGTCACCAGCAAATAGATTAAGGGATTTTACAGAGATTCAGAAAGATCATAAGGAATCACAGAATGGGACCTGGGCCGAGACCATTGCGTTGGGGCACTCATCTTGACAGGGAGAGGAAATGAGAGGATTCCGGTGAGAGCCAAACATTGGCTCCAAGAGTGGAGGAAGTCAGAAAGCCATGTGTGGAGCTTTTTATGGTTGAGCCTGGGAGTAACTGCTGAAACTTTTCGGGTTCTTCCCGACATCGTTTTCTTTGTTCTTCCACTCGTTTATTTAACACACACACACACACACACACACACACACACACACACACACACACACACACACACACACACACACACACACACACACACACACACACACACACACACACACACACACACACAACACACACACACAACACACACACACACACACTTCTTTTGTCTTTCTAATTCTTGGTTTTCTTCCTCATGTTATGTATCTCTACATATGTATATTGTATATCTATATATATGTATATATGATATATGTATATATATATGTATATATGTGTGTTTATATATATATATATATATAATATGTATATTTATTATATATATATATATATATATTGTGTAATATAACATATTTTTATATGTGTATATATATATATATATATATATATGTAGGTGGTCCAAAAACAGCAAAAAAAATTCAAATGTCCCACAAGCCTTACATTGTTCCACTATGATTCAATAACGTGCATAAAAATTTTAAGTTGATCGGAGGTGATTTAGAGGTCGCTCCATATGACGACTTTTAGTTTCATGAGTTGGTTAAATTAGGGTATGGTCAGGTACGATTACGGGTACTTCTGGATGTCCGAGGTGGAATGGAGTGCATTTTCGAACTCTATGGGTCGATTTACTCTAAGAAATGACTGCACCGACATTGAATTCACTACCATTTCGAAAATATGACTAAAAACATTTTTTTATTATTACTGGAGTTGAGTAACTAATCATACTGACGATATTATTAAACCTATAGTGAATTAGTTGTCGGTCTAAACATTTCTTAGAGTAAATCGACCCCACTGAGTTCGAAAATGCAGTCCTTTTTCACCTAGAAAGTACAGAAGTACACGTAATCGTATCTGACCATACCCTAATTTTTCAATCAAAGGAATTACAAACTATTAGATATTTCGTCTCATTTACCAAATACCACTATCATCTCCGCCTCTATTGCTGTCTCCACTCCCGCCTGAACTTATTTCTAGCTGGCCCAACATCCAGTGTTTTAGATTCAATGATTCACGAAAAAATATGTTATTATTTAGTATTATTATATTAAATTAGGGTATGGTGAGATGCGAATCCGTACACTTCTGAACTTCCTAGGTGAAAATGGACTGCATTTTCGAACTCAGTGGGGTCTATTTACTCTAAGAAATGTTTAGACGGACAACAAATTAATTATAGATTAGAAAATATCGAAATGAGTAGGATTAGTTACTCAACTCCAGTAATGACAAATCTTGTTTTAGGTCATATTTTCGAAATGGTAGTGAATTCAATGTCGTGCAGTCATTTCTTAGAGTAAATCGACCCATAGAGTTCGAAAATGCACTCCATTTCCACCTCGGACATCCAGAAGTACCCGTAATCGTACCTGACCATACCCTAATTTATTCAAGTCATGAGACTAAAAGTCGTCATATGGAACCTCTAAATCACCTCGATCAAGCTAAAAAAATGTATGCGCGTTATTGGATCATATTAGAATAATGTTAAGCTTGTGGACAACATTCTATTTTTTCGACTTTTTTGGACCACCCTAATATATATATATATATATATAGGTGTATATATTATAAATATATATATATATATATATATATATATATTATATAATATATGTATATATATTATTGTTGTTTTAATTTGTCTGGAATCTGGTCTTTATGCTAACCGTCAATGAACAAAAGATGTATTGAAAGAACATATTTGAGAAGAATGTAACAAAAATCAGAATGGATACACTGCATACAGTCATTGAAACTACAAAACGCTGAGTTTATAACTGCAAAGCATACCATGGATAACAATTTGAATATTTGCTCAAATAAAAGCCTTTGATTCCAGAATTTTATTACACAAAAATAAATATACACAATTAACTGATGATTCCAGAAATTTGTGACACGAAAAAAAATTAACCTATGATTCGAGAATTTTGTTCCACTTGTAGTGCATTTATAAATATTATTTAATATTATTATTTTTTTTACAAGAGAGCGCTTCCAACCCAAAGTGAAAAAACATAATCGACTTCACAAATTTGGAAAAAAAAGCAACAGCACTCGGTAATTCAGGTGACGTTTCACCAGCTTATCTCCTCTTTT
>CM068953.1:7650789-7661060 GCA_035128595.1 Eptatretus atami
GGCGGATGGCGTAGAAGGAATATAATGGAGAGGAGGTTTGATGGAGGGTAGGATTGGGGTAGAGGAGGAAAGATGGAGGTAGGATAGGGAGTAAGGAGGATAAGATGGAGGAGTAGAGGTTTGGGGTAAAGAGGTTTGATGGAGGATAGGATTGAGGTCAAGGTTTTGACAATGAGGGTGGTTTGGGGTAGGGGGATAAGGTGGAGGGAGAGGTTTGATGGAGGGGAGGTTTGGGGTAAAGTGGTTTGATAGGGGTGGCTTGAGGGTAAGGAGGAATCATGGTGGAGAGGTTTGAGGTAAGAGGTTGATCGAGGGGAGGTTTGGGGGTAAGGGAGGAGATATGGTGGAGAGGTGTTGATGGGAGGGAAGGTTTTGGGGGTAAGGAGGAATGATGGAGGAGAGGTTTGATGGAGGGGAGGTTTTGGGGTAGAGGTTGTGATAGAGGGGAGACTTTTTGGGGGGGTAAGGAGGAATGAGGTGGAGAGTCTGATGGTAGGGGAGGTTTGGGGTAAGGTAGGGTAAGGTAATGACTTGATTCAGGAACTTATGGTTCTGAAAGCTGCAGTAAGGACAGCAAGGCAGGTTAGTGGGTATCTCACTGTTTCTGAGCATCTGATTGCAGGTTCAATTCCAATGGGATTTGAATCCAACCAACCATGTTGTTCTGATGCATTGAGGATGGGGGATATTAGCGGGATGCACCTTGAATGGACTTCATTCATTATAAACGACATTATACCCTTGCGGGTTGTCTACTTTGGTGCCAAATTCATACGTCTTTACTTGGTCCTATGTGGGGGCTGTAGTGTTGTATGTGTATGGGAAATGGGGATGGAGGAGGGGGAAGGGGTCACTGCATCCACTTATATGGTGTGCCCCAGTAACCTGAACATCCAGAACATAACCATGAAATTAAGCTGCTGATTAGTCATCATATTATTTTAGACAAATGTAACACTTTTGTCGAGGAAAAAACAAAGTCTCCTTTAACGTCACCTGTTTTTCCCCATAAAGGTCAACAGGGAAAGGAGTGGAAGGGAATATATATATATATATTATATATATCTTCTATTAATATACAAGCTTGCACATAAAAACTCGGCTCGCCGTCACACGATCTCTATGAAATTGCTGTGGCACTTAGCGGACATGCCGACAATGTTTGGGAAGTCTTGGCGTTCCATATATACACTTGCATTTGCACAATGCGTATTTTTGTCATTCCACGTGTACGGTCTGTCGTCTGCTACCACTATGTTGTACTGCTATCCGTGCATGTGCACGGTATCGCTAGTATATATATATATATAATTTATATATATATATATATATATGTCGAGATTAAAGGTGCACTGAGCAGGGTAAAACTTCCACCATTTGCGTACGTAATAATAAATATATGGATGCAAGATGATGTTGGGCACAAAGGATCAAGAAACTCGAATGAACCAAAATTGTTTCATTTCACTTGGCATGCTATATGTACATACTGTGTCATGAATGTGGATAAAGGCTCAGCCTTGGGAGAGGATTTTGACATGGGGCATTATTTATTAGTCTAAAAAAAAATAAAACACATTTAGCGAGTCCACTTTGTCCACGATGTCCTCCCGTACAACACTATGTTCACACTCCTCCAACACGCCCCTTTCTCTTCCCCTCCACATCCCAACCCTCCTCAGTCAAAACAGTGGCACCAAGTATACGAACCGAACCGACAAATGCAATTATCGACAATGGAGATGAATGAATACCTATGTGAGCTCAGTTCATGTTCATCTCCAAAGTGCACTTTTACTTTTACCCAAACAGCGCTTTCAACGAACTCCGGAGAACAATCTCTCCAGCTCTTCATTATGGGAATACAAAGCAGTCTTGATCACGATTAAACATCGGCGATGCACCTCGAGGCGTTAAAAGAACACTTCTGCGAAACGAATTAAGCAAAGAGAAGCAAAACAGAAGGGTCTTTAAATAGCGAGGAGATGTCCCCTCAGCTGAGAGATCAGTTGTGTTTGTCAGGATCTCAGAAAACGTGTCGTGTGTTAATCCCATGAGCAATTCCTTTGATTTCTCCATCACCCTCTCCGCCATTTGGTGCTATATTTGGAAAAGTGGCCCTTCTAAAGGATTTTGCTTCCATTGGGCGGCGATGGGATGGCTGCGTGGATCTCACACACCAGCGCGTCTCAATGGGACTTTTCCACGGGCTAAAACAATTGTCGGCTCCAGCCAAGGGAATCATTCTGCAATGAGAGGCTGAGAGAGGGGATTCAACATAAAAGCTGATTGCTGGAGCCAAATTTTTTTTTTCATTGTGCAAAAACTTTATCCGAAGTTCAGTTGAAGCCGTGGAGTGTAAACAGCCGGTCCGTCTCGTGAAAGCTCCGCATCCCGCTCGAGAGCCGAAGCCGCTTTTGTGTGGCGGATGCGATGCAGCAAGCCCCAATGAACGTGTGCACAATGGGCATTATGATGCGTTGCGAAGGGCGGCCTTTGTTTGATGCCACGTGATCACTATAGCCCTTAGGACGTACACTTTTAGGCTTACGTCGTGGACAAAAGCACCGAGAATGCTTGCTCGTTCACTGTACATATATTACTGGCTTTCATTTATTTATCACTGCACAAAAAAAACACCTAAAGATATAGAAGAGGGGCCACCTCTGTTCACAACTCCCCCCCCCCCACACTATGCTGCTTTAATTAATCACAACCAACAACCAAATGTAGTTTTGAAAATTTGTCCAGAGGCACCGGTGGGCTATAACGGTCCAAAAAATATGAAGTACGACTGCGCAGGTCTCTGCAGG
Source organism: Eptatretus atami (assembly GCA_035128595.1). Classification (NCBI taxonomy): domain Eukaryota; kingdom Metazoa; phylum Chordata; class Myxini; order Myxiniformes; family Myxinidae; genus Eptatretus; species Eptatretus atami. The sequence continues at coordinate 7,653,603 of CM068953.1, forward strand.
TTTGGTGACCTCAACCTGAGAAAACTCATCGCCACCTGAGATAAAGCTTATGGATGATTGGATCCAATTACAAAAACGATATTTAGAAAAGGGTTTAATAAGTTCTACATTACTAATTTCACAGCCTCAGAATCCCGTGAGAGTGCAGTTCATAATGAACTCTGCACGCCTTTATTTTCGGGAACTATCGGGTTGTGTAATGCGGCGTTTCACGGTGGAAGGATTCTGGACCCTTTATGGAACCAAGTACCGAAGAACGTGCTCAGATTTTTGAAATCTCTGATGGCACAGGTAAATATTAGAGAATATTCTGGCAAATCGAAGGTGAATTTATGCAATATATGGCGTTGTCGAATTGGCTTTTTGGTCGAGTGGTTAACGACTCGTTTATTTCTCTCCACTAGCCGGAGTGGGTTCAATTCCCATGGCTGCTGATTCTTGCTAACCCGTGGTTGGCAATTGTGGCTGAAATCCTCAAACATCCCACGGCATGAGTTGAGGGAGGTCATTGTGCTGCAATGGATGGAAGCAAAACCGGCTTGTTGACGGTATTTATGGTATGATGTTGTTGAGGTGAAGTGCACAGAAACAACAATTATTTGTTGCACTCGTAAAGTATTTGGTAGTCTTAACCTGCCACCTGCCGGTAGTGCAGTCATCGCAGAGAGGTGGCGATAGCTCAGCATAAGCAGACTCGCCTCTGAGTTGTCTCACGTAGTTTCGATTCCAGAATGAATAGGATCAGACTACAAATATGCCGAGAATATGCCGACCATTTGAAGGGAAAATTGGGGTTAACTGACCAATCATGATATGCAAGCACGCATCTTACTCGCAAACGTTCTATATTTCCACCTTCTAACGATCATAGAATAACTTGTAACTATAGTAAATCTAGGTTGAGGACTTCAGGAGATGGGGTATTGTTTGTTTTTTTACAAAAATCACAAGGACCTTTGTAGGAAATGATAGACAAATCAACAGTCGGCTATATATGGCACATGCCCAGACGGGATCAGAAGCTGGGATCCCAGCGCTACGCGGCAGCACTCAGAAGTGAAGGTCAAACACGTAAATTCAAATATCCCAGAACATCTTTCAAAATCTGGTCTTTTGTGTACTCGAACCCTGGCCAAACGGGGGAAAAAACTTCCTCTTTTCAAAAATCTCTTGCCAAGCATTGCTGGTGCCAGCAGACAGACGAATGTCGAAATACATAGGCTGCAGACAACACAACCCTCCAAACCATGAGGAACACACTGGGAATTTAAATATTTCCACAGATGGATGAAAATCTCATGAGAGTAAGGAGGAAAGAAGCATTTCATGCATTTCATGCATTTCATATCAGCACACAACCTTAACATGGAAAACTATACCATTTGATGACAGCACTCAGAAGAGCGCATACCTCCGCCAGGCTGAACAGTTTGTGTTTTGTATCCCACTGAGAGGCTGGATCTGGATCTGGATTTCAACCTAATTCAAATTGGCTTGTTCTTGGCACCTAACCAACTCCTCCACCGAGTTTTGTCACAACTCATCCATAACGTTTTGAAATATCATGCTATATATCGTTTTTGGCGCCATCTCTCAATGGTGAAAAATTACTTAAAAATTAAAAAAGTCTCCTATCCGGATACAAATTCGGATCTTCATCAAAATCGAACCTATTAGACGTTGTTGTGCACCCAACTCATCCACAAAGTCTCGTCCGAATCCGTCCATAACTTTTTGAGATATCCTGTTCACAGACAAACGAACAGACAGGGGTGAAAACAACCTCCGTCCAGCTTCTGTGGCGGAAGTAACTAGAACGAGCAATCAAAGATTGTAGAACCTCACTTGGTCTTGTTTGTGTAGTTTTATAGTATGTATTTTATAGATGTACTTACATTCTAATTGTACATACTCTATAGAGGTAATCAGTTAAAAAAAGATATAACATGTGATACTGATTAACACTTTCCTGTTGTTGGCTTGAGGTTTAAGGTGGCTGGCTTAAGATGTTCAGGTCTTGAGTTTGCGCTCCTGTCATGACATTGAAATAACACCAGGTTGGTTGATCCAGCCTGTCATCCTTCCGAGATTGGCAAAATGTGTACCAGCTAAAGGCCCAGTCACAACATTACATGACTTTTAGCCAGCAATGGCAACGTATCAAATGTATGTAAAACGCTGGCTTACGTTGAACTTTTGATGTTTTTTTTTAGATTCGGACGTATTCATAACGGGTTGGTCGTATGCATAACATATTAGTAACAGACACAGAACGTTTCGTGTTTTATAGATAACTTATACCAACGAATGCTTAGCCTGTTGTCGGCGTTCACAACCTATGCCCAATATAGTCTAACTTATGCATAGCGCGCTGCACGTATCGCCGACGATGACGTGACGTAGCCTATTAAAGGCTGACCACAACGATTCAAATCATAACGCGGAGAAATGGAAGTGTCAACATCGCAGTCCACACTTGGCGATCTTGCCAGCGTATGCCGACCTCTGAAAAATGCGTCTAAAACGCTGGCGCACGTCGAATACGGTATGGGTAAGTTTGGTTGCGTGAATAGAACGCTAAAGTACGCTATCATACGTCGTATTAAGTGGAGTACGTCTTGTAATTATAAACGTGTTAACATTTTACGACTACTTTGCGTATGAAACAGTTCCGCATGCGATGGGATAAGTTGACGCACGATATGCCAACGTGTCAACGTCGACAAAAGTTACTTGTAGGTACTCATAAGTCGAAACACTCAGGTAATGGTTAGCGTCAGTGTTCAGACTCCATGGTTTTTTTGTTTGTTTTTTCTTCGGTATGACGGTGATGTTGACACTTCGATTTCTAGTGCGGTTATGATTTAAATCGTTGAGCGCAGCCTTTTAATTATATTATATTATAACTGCACTTCAAATCGAAGTGTCAACATCACCGTCATACCGAAGAAAAAAAAAAAAAAAAAACCATGGAGTCTGGAACACTGACGCTAACCATTACCTTGACGTGTTTCGACTTATGAGTACCTTACAAGTAACTTTTGTCGACGTGTGCCAACGTTCGCATATCGTGCGTACAACACGTTACTCATAGGTTAGAAATAAGTTTCGGGTACGCTAACATTACCTCGACGTGTTTCGGCTTATGAGAGAACTTTCAAGTAACGTGTTGCGAAGTGTGAACAACGTTCGTGTAATTTTGTAAACAGTTAGTGTAAACAACGAACAACGTTCGTTCGTGTAATTTACTCGGGTAATAAGCCATTTGAGTATTCAGTGTTGGAGCGGCAACCCGTCCAGGATTCTACTCCTTTGCCAATTAAACTGCTTTGGCAGCCCTATGCTCCTCACGATGTGAAAGGAATGGTTATTGGTGTTATTATTATTACTAACTACCACTAGGTGGCGCTTCTGGCTTATTTGAGCATATTCTGTGCGGACAAACAGACAAAGAAACGGACCCAAATGCAATACCTTCTCCTCTGGCAAGGATAACAAACAATTCCTAATTATATTCACATTTAAAGAGAAAATATCCACAAATTTATGACATCACCCTAAGATGAGCGTCAGGTTAGGTATGTGCCAGAGCAGTGTGCCAGAGCAGCGTGCCAGAGCAGTAAGATGAGTGGCAGGACAAGATGTAGATCCCAGGCACGATATTCCTACATTCAACTCCGACCTCCATCCTTATAACTGGTACTTGGCCAGAGTTTATTTTATTTTTAATTTTAAATACTGATCTAAGGCTCAGAGTTAATTTTGTACATAAATCGCATGCAGGACGAAGACACATCATCGTGAATTATAAGGGCATTGGTGGACAACCTGGGTTCATTGTATCATGATGCATCAGTTTCACGTGAGAATACAAAGAAGCCAATCCAAATCAGGCCGAAACTAAGATTGTGAGGCAGGAGAGCGAAATGATAATTACATCACCTGCCTCAAGAGAATGGCGGTCTGAAGATCAACAGTCATCTCTCCTAACAACATCATCCCCAAATCCTGGCTTGGGAATTGGAATAAAGTAGTATGTTGGCAAAGTGGCATCCAGTCGAGTTTGAGTTAACACCTTTACTTTCAGCAAGGATATTCTTTTGGCTAAGCTCATGTGTGGCAAAAATTGCCTGGAAAAACAAGCTGACGTAGCATCATAGAAAAACATACTCGGACATCTAATAATTTCTTCGCTAAAAAGCACTTCTTCCAACAAATATCAGTTACGTGGAAGGGGGGGGGGGCTGTAGCTAGATGGTGGTTGGAATGGTATGAACGTGTAGCTTAGATTACTCTTGAATCGGGGTAATTGTCAGAGTAAATAATCTTGTTAAACATGAACTGAACAGGCAATGAGTGTTAATTATAAAGCAGATAGAGTATGTTTGGTGTGTATAACCTCCTGTTTTCGAGTGAGGCCAGGTGAGGACTTTGCCCCAAAGTTGCAACTGGAAAGCACATTGTGCTATTTGTCCTCGCACCACAGGTCATGGTGGTGAGGTTGGCTGTGGAGTCCTGGAGAGAGGCATGACTCTTTATTGGGGACTCCCTGTGGGGCAAGATGGCCCAGAAGATGGCACGCCCAGAGCCGTAGCCGGCCAATGATAGGGACCCGCCGTGAACGGAGGTGGTCCCAAAGTTTACAAGGGCCGTCAGTTTGCGTTGGAATTTTTGGAGTTGGAGACCTTGTGTGGTGGTTGAGTTTTTGGAGTTGGTATCAGACCTATGGAGAGGCAGCATCCCTCTTCTCATTCCCATCCTCGTGCCCTGTGCCACATCAGCATTGTGCCACACTAACCTGCATGGGCCATACTGAGCCCATCAACAGCTCATGCCTTGCTGAAGCCCTCACACAGTCTGTCAGCTATCAAGCTTTCAACTTAACATTTTCCCCTTCCGAAATAAAGTAATCACCTTACAAAAAATGTGTAACACACTTACACTCCAGTCCTTCAATATGGTGGCTGATCAACAACATCTCATTCACTCCCTTGGTTATATTTCATCATGCTCATTGGTGTTAGTCCGATGTCAGTTGGTTGACTAATTCATCCTTCATTTTTTAGATTATAATTGAGAAACCTCAATATCCGGATACAAACAAATGCAGTTCATCCATAAGAAAAGTCCAGTGACAGAAAAACATCAACCACTAATCGGTCAACACTACACAAACACAAGCAGATGAAAAAAAAAGCACAGGTAAGAAAGAGTAAGAGGTTGTGTTGTGGAATATTATATTTGCTCTGTTAGAGCAATGGGGCACTCATGACAAGGTGTGAACAATTCCGTGTCTAAGAATCAACCTTGGATAGCTCGCTCGTCAGTCACAGGGTGTGCGGAATTTCAGCTGAGCAGCATTGGGAATTGAATCCACATCAGCAAAGGCAACAAGGCTTTACCACTCCATCACCAATACACTCAGGAGCAAGAGTGCAGGAATCGAAAAGCAGTATCCAATCAATTAAATAGAAAAAGCCTTACTTCCCCTTGGTTAGCCACCATTCCGTATCTTCCAATTTTTTCCCCTGCCCCACACCACCCTTGTGGACCTTTGTGCCTTATGAACAAGCACAAAGGAAATTGTGCATGGTGCTGAAGATCTAATTAGAGATGATGGTGGACATTTAGTGTTCCAAATGACTCATCATCATCATCATCATCATCATCATCATCATCATCATCATCATCATCATCATCATCATTCCATCATCTCATCATCCATCATCATCATCATCATTCATCATTCGTTCCTGGTAAGAGTCTTTCAGATAGCGAAGCACACATGATGGATTGCCCTGCATTGAAATGCTAGGGTTACGGTTTATTTGCTGTCTCTTTGGATCCAAAGCCAAGCTAAAGAGAGGGCTTAAAACTGAGTGTTTATAACTCTGAGCTCTCCAGCCAGCCATCCAGAAGACAAAACAGACACAGCAGCGCTTGTCTCCCAAATCAATCAAGCAATGCAGCATCAAGCACCTCAAATGGTTAGGCCATCTCTGGGTTAATGACTTGGTAATAGCTGCAACCTCGGGTCTGCCCAAATAAAGTTCCATGGCTGCTTCAACGTTTATGAATAGTAACAATAAACTCGCACGGAACCACGACTCTCAAATTTGAGATTCCACACCAGCAATCTCCACCAGGAGATACGCCGGTGCTCACCACCACAAGCGGGATCAGGCCATGGACAGAGTACAAGACAGACAAAAGGCCAGGATGCGGGCAATGCCGGAACCTACTTTTCCAAAACAATTATCCTCGACTCCTGCAAAACTTCCCTCGTAGAAGATTATCCTATAACACTAAAACCTGGTGACAAAACTTGCACAGAATATCAAGAGATTTCACGCAAATAAGACAAATGTGATATTACTTCCTCCCACACAAACGTGGTGCTTTGCAATTATCAGAAAGCTCAACTGCAATTTTCAAAGTAATGCCACCGAATTCTCACTTACAATCATTTTCGTACAAAGGTTATACCACACATGCACGACATGCTGTGGATTGACTTTCAGATCTAATGAACGCCATTGCACCCGCCACCGAGGAATTTGCATGCACACATTAATAAACCCTTATTGGAGTTACGGCTGCATTCTGCTGGAAGTGGTAATTACTCATTTTGGATCAATTTCATGGCTTTTAGTGAACTCCCCCATAGGGTTTGTGAAATATGTGACACTTTATCCCACCCAGCCCCTGAGTCATAATTCCGCAGTTGTATCGAAATATCCGTTTGATGATAATGTGTTGCCGAGTATTAGTCGACTTGAATCGTCAATTTCTTCCACATGGATTTCCACATAATACCTGGCGACACGGTTTTCTGCGGCTGTTCGATCAGCCCCCCCAAATTTATTTACCGATTTTCATTTGCAACCAACAGTGATAGCTATTGGCTACCCCCTGACATGATGGGTGCAATGCACGACAGGCGTCGAGTTTCCTCGTGAGTGCATGGTTCGGTCATTATTGCAGCTTTATCTATCAGAACCAGAAAAAAAGAAAGGCATAAAATAAACAATATTTGAATATATCAAGTGAGGATGTTGTTTAAGCAAGCCGATTGATTCTCAGTAACCTCGCATGGTGCAGTTTTTCAATGCTACTGAGAGAAGCTTGATTCATTGTTACAGAATGGTGATCCAGTTTATTTGGGTAGAGAATGTCGTACTTGTGCACAAGGAGGTGATTTAGTAACTTGGAGATAAGTCGGGAAACAAGAGACTGTCTAGTCAACATTGAACATTGATAGTGGATCGGCTTGGTTGCCAAGCAGTTGGAGGTTTGGATTGTGGAGTAAATTTGGGACGTTAGATTCAAGTGTGTGTGTGTGTGTGTCGTTGGTTGTTATCTCCATATATGGGTTTAAGAATGTGGAACAGAGTCCTCCCCGATCTCGAAATATCCACCTCTGTTTCAATGAGGGCTCTGCTTCAGTGTTTCAGTTCA
>CM068953.1:7661724-7690210 GCA_035128595.1 Eptatretus atami
TGTGTGTGTGTGTGTGTGTGTGTGTGCGTGCGCGCTCTGTCATTGTTGGTGACACTCCAGCAATTAACAAACACAGTCGAATTTCTCATAGAATTATATATTAATCTACATCTGTCCAATATCTGTTTGATGCAAGAGTCAAGGCAAGAAACACCCTTTGTGATGTCAGGTATCAAGTAGAGCACTACTTTAATACAATAATGAAATGTTAATCATATATGTAACACCACATGTATTTTGGACAATCGTCAACAAGAGGTGGTAGCCTCTACAAAATGCATCAGCAGCACAGCCATGTCCCCAGAAAATGATGCAACCAGCAACCACAGGCTGCACACGATAGCTATCTAGCCTGTAGTCCACCATCTCTTCGACTGACCGGTCGACTGTCTTTATTTCCAAACATAAACAATCCCTGGAGCTCATTTCCAAAAAAAATGACTCTTCCCTCAATCAAATCAGACATTCAGCCTCCAGCTATCCTGCCAAACACCTCATTCCGAATACAACGATTCATAGTCAGGTAATTACTAGAATGCAGCTTGTCTTTTCATCCTGGAAATAATTCTGCATTGATGACAACTTATAGTCTCTTCAGTAAGCTCGTCACTATATTGTTTCAGTCCTCCGAAGCACCTGTATCGAGGATCAGACTCACCTGAGTTTTGTAGGCGCAGGTATTTCACTATCCACATAAACTTGTAGACAGTGGTCTACTCTGTTTCTGAAGCATTCTCCTCATCTGTTCCTCTGCTCTTGAAGCATCACGTCACTTTGGACATTGTTCATGCTAAGGCCGACTGCTTTAATTGTTTTTGCAGGAAAGGCCAAGGTCCGTAATTCGTCTCTTCACATTCCCATTATACACCCCTCATTGAAAGCATCCAACAGCATGTGAACATTCTGCAAAGGTGGACAAATTATTCACCTCTCTTAGCTCCACAACAACTGGTGAGACAGCACCATTGCTCTAACAACTAAAAAATGAATATCCGTTAGTCTCTTGCGAGTCGTTCCCTGCTGTTTTCCTGTTCATATTCCAAGGGTGGTGTGCCTGCATCACATAAAATCACCAACGTTACCCTGATTCAGAAAGGTGACAAAACTGACTGTATTAATGATAAAACCATCAGCATTCTGCTGATCATAAGCAAGTGGTGGAATAGATCATTGCAGCAGACCTCAATACTCATCTTCTATCTGATCTCTGATCATCATTTTGGCTTTCGTTCAGGTTATTTCACCTTGGACAATCTCAAACAAGATGTCAGAGCTATCTCACTGGACACCTCCTGTGCATGTGTCCGTCTGACACCCTGCAATGATTTCCATAAAATGTCACATAATCATGTCCAGAGTTCACTCCGAGACTGGTTATCAGATTTTCTGTGTAAATGAAAGCAGTTGTTTGTTACCTCCACCACCGAAGGTGAAGGAGGTTATCTTTTCACCCATTTCTGTCTGTTTGTTTGTTTGTGTGCAGGTTATCTCAAAAAGTTGCGGCCAGATTCGGACGAAACATGGTGGACACGTTGGGCGTGTGGCAAGGACAAATTCCTTCAATTTTGGTGAAGATCTGAATCTGGATTTGGATATGATAAATATTTAATTTTCAATGTGATTCTTCACCATTGAGAGATAGGGCCAAAAATGATATATACAGCATGATATCTCAAAAATGTAATGGGCCTGATAAGTTCTCATGGATCAAGCATTATGGGGCGGAGGTATGCACTCTACCGAGTGCCCTTCTAGTTTTGGATGTAATTATATCCCATACTGTTCCTCTTGAGGCCAGAGTCCCTCGAGGTAGTGTTTTACATGTTTGTCACTGGAAAATTGATTGTATCACTTTGCAGATGACTCCACTCTGTGCAGGACTCTTCAACATACTTCCATATGGCAGGCTGTGGCTGAATCCCTCTCCACCGATCTGGAGAAAATACTTAACAGGTAAAGCATCCGGAAGATCATTTTAAGTGTATGAAAGATCCGTGTTCTAACTTTGTTCCTCCATAAAGATTAGCAGGCAAATGCCCAAATTGAATGGTATGACCAGCCTCTGGAGTGGTTCAGTCTACAGAACACCTTGGTTTCATTACCATACAACTGTAACCTCTCCTGGGCAGATCATAGCTCCAACCTGGCCTCCACTGGTTCGGAATTGTCCACTAGGTCAAATCCTCCTTCTGCCATCCTGAGTTTACCTATCAATGATGTACAAAGCCTTCATCCAGTCTCATGCTATGTGACTCCTCAGCCCTCGCTGGGAGCTGATGCTGCCGCTTGCCATCTTGCTCCTCTTGAGACTCACGACATTGGAATCTTGCATCAGAAAGCTGAGTGTCATGGTCTGCTTCTTGCTCACCATCGGCAGGTTGGGATCCCTCTCCACCGGGTTGGCAACTTTTTACTAGCTCTATTGTGGTCTTGCTCCTCCTGCTCTTTCCCCTTTCCACACAGACCCTGCTTTGCACGCCTTCTGCAAGAATTTTTTTTCTTTGTTACCTTCCTCAAATCAAAACTCAATGCTCAGTGCTCACCTCCACTTTCCCCTGCCCCTGTTTTGTCACTTGAGGTACTGCCTTTCACAGTTCGTTGTCTTCAATAGCTCTTCCTGATCATGATTTCAAGTGGCATTGTTGTTTCCCCCTTCTTCTTATGTCCGCAGCACACGCTGCGGTCGCATCATTTTCTGGGGGTGCAGCCACTCCGCTGATGAAGCGCCCCCTGTAGGTTAGGGCAGGAACTTCACAATTTGTTCAGGGTGCCGGCGAAAATTCACCTACTCTTCACGAAGGACACCGTGGGATCTTTAGCTTCCACCAACTAATGCTGGCAGACGGGACACCAAGTTTAACGTCTATCCAAGGAACGGAACACTCATTGCTACGTCGCCCTGCACGCGAAACACCAGGATGACAGTTTATAGCTGAGTCGATATTCAAACCCAGTCTCGACGGATTAGAGGCGAGTGAGACAGTATCCCCTTTCCACCACTTTCTCTGTTCATTCTTTGCCGAACGGTGTTGTTCCGCTATTCCATGAGAATCGATACCCGTGTTAAAGAATTCATTAATCAAATTTTGAAATTTGTTTTTTCTTTCTCTTTACACACGCCACTTAAAAGTGACGGAACACACACTTGCGTTGCACCAAGGCAGGCAATGCGTGCTCGTAATGAAAATGTCAAAACGAATGACCTTTGGTGAATTGTGGCTCACAGGGCAATCACTTGAGGGAATTGGTATTGTTTAATGACCGGAGGACATTGTGTGCATGTCTCAACTCGTCGGATTTGTGTTCTGTTTGAACGCAGAAAGAAAAGGTGATAACAACTCCCCTCATACTACGAAATACATCCCATGTCGAGACTTCTCCCCGCCGAAGTGTGTGATCACGGGAAAGAAAACGAAAAAAACACACAATAAATGGCTTGAAGCAATGGATTCATCTATCCATGTTGGCGACTCGGCATACATACCAGCATGTCGGTGGTATCAGGTATGTGAACGATTTATTTATCAACACCTACCTGGCAATAGTGTGGAGAGAGTGTGTGCTTGCTTTGAGCTGTCTATTGTTTGAGTTTGATTCTCGACCTGACTATAAATCGTCAGGCTGCAGTTTAAGAAGTGACGTTGGGGTTAAGGGGTTAGGGTAAGGGCTAACAGCTAACAACAGCTCAGTGTACCAAACGAGCCCATTTTGGTGCAGCTCTAATTTTTAAGTAGGAATGCAAAGAACACGATTTGTCGAATAAAATGAGCGGCTCACGACCGGGATTTCCTCCTTATTCACAAACCGGTGAAAATACATCACTTCGCAATGAAGGAATCATCCATCCCTCATTGTATGAAATACCCGTTCAGTGTGATCTGTCTCATGGATGAGCTTACAAATAAATCACCTGCAAGGCAAAGACATTGTGAGACGTCAATGAACTTTTACTCGCATTACAAAGGCAGTAATAGAAGATTGGCAAGGCCATATATATATATATGAGATAAGATTATAGTATCTAAGCTTGGAATTCCACAAACCATGAGCTCGGGGCCAAACAGACCATTAACCCAATTAAAAAAAATTAATTGATTCCATTACAGTCAAAAAAGGTGATAAACATCGCGACTTTACAGGTAATTTATACAACGACAACCACTGCTCTACTGACAACCACAACGACAATACAACTCGAAAGCCACTCGGTAGAGGGCATACCTCTGCCACGCAATCAGCAGTCAACCATATCGGGCCCAATAAATTTTTGAAATATCATGCGATATATCGTTTTTGGCCTCATCTGTCAATGGTGAAGAATCACTTTGAAAATTACAAAATTCTCGTATCCGGATCTGGATTTGGATCTTCACCAAAATCGAATCAATTCTTCCTTATCGCACACTCAACCTGTCCACCAAGTTTCGTCCGAATCAGTCCACAACTTTTTGAGATATTGTGCCATACATCGGTTTAGTCCGATGTCTCAATGTTGAAGATTTGCTTAAAAAATTATCGTAGTGGTTCCGGAATCAGATCCGGATCTTCACCAAAATCTAATAAATTTCTCCTTGTCACAAACCCAACTTTTCCACCAAGTTTTCATCCGAATCCGTCAACAACTTTTTGATATATCTTACATACAAACAAATAGACAGACACACAAACAGACAGTGGTTAAGACATAACCTCCTTCTACCTTAGGTGGTGGAGGTAAAAATCCAACCATGCCAATAGCAATATGCAACCACATGAGCCTCACTACAAGGTGACCCTCTATCGGAAGATAAATGCATGGTGATCCTCCATCGGGAGATCGATGCCAGGTGACCCTCCACCAGGAGATCGATGTCAGGTGATCCGCCACTGTGAGATCGATGCCGGGTGACCCTCCACCAGGAGATTGATGCATGGTAACCCTCAATCGGTAGATCAGATCATTTGGTAAAGTGATTGCACTTATATTCAATGTTCTCTCAATCAGATTTCTTTAATACGATTGGTGTGTTGAGGAACAAACGCGCAAACACAACAGCCTTCGACTGAACGAAATGGACCATTTTGAGATAAGACCTGAAGAGGGCGACACACAATAACTCATGCCCCAAAATTCCCGGAGTTCGTGGGCGTACAAAATTATCAAAATTTTCACAATACAAAGAGTAGCACTTCCCCCACCCACCTCCCACCCCTTCCCCCACACTACCACTTTCACTTAAATTAGTACTTTTCAATGTTTTTTTTTTTTCAGAAAAAAAAAATAAAGCTTCAAGTAAAAGGAAAAAACAACCAAAAGAGCCTGAAAGACTTTTTTTATTGCGAGTCAAAACAAGTGTACAATCAGGTTTTTGCATTTATGGGTGATATTTATATTCTCCAATAGACCATTTCACTGAAATGTTTTCAACTTTCAAACCTCCGTCATCTGTCAAGTCAAAGTTCAAGAAAGCACACGCACTCATTGAACAATATATACATACATACAATATATACACACACACACACACACAACACACACACACACACACACACACACACACACACACACACACACACACACACACACACACACAACAGTGATTCGTGCACACACAGGTGTGTAAAAGGTAATGAGTTGGTAACCATGAGCACTAGCGGGCCATGATATCACAGCGTGGCCGGCTGTGAGTGAGGCATGCCATGTCGGTGTAATGCGCGTGGCCATTACAATTGTTGTGATGTCAGGGGTGTGTTCATTTACCAAGTTTCTTGCAGAGCGCTCACCATTAAAATGGCTTCAGCACTCAAGCAAGCATTCATTGTGTATGTTCCAGTTGTATTTTCTCCATTTTATTGATCTGGGTGTTTTAGTTTTCCTTCGAGTCAATTGCAGGATTTAAAATCAACATTTCCCAAAAGCATTTAAACTCGTACATCAGTACGAGTTTAGTTAGCAAATCTCTTCGCTACTCTGCACGACCGTAAAAATGTCGATAATTCTTGACAGCCAGTTATTCCTCACTCTTTCAAGTCTCAAGCACGGACATGAATCTTAGTTCACAGGTGATACAGCTATGCATAAACTATTGTAAGGAAGAATAAGGAAGAATACACAATTTAACCTGGTGTTGGCTTCGCGATTAGGGTGGTAACTTGGGATCCAACGGTCCTGAGTTCAAGCCCTATTGGCTGCAGAATTAACACGAGGGGGTTGACTCGGCCTGTTATCCTTCTGAGGTCGGCAAAATGAGTACCAGTGTAGCAGCCTAAAGGCTGCACATGAAGGGAAAAGGTATTGATGGATTTTTTGGAAATCTGGCATTGCTGTGGCGCAGGCATGATGGGCTGAATGGCTTTGTCCTATGCAAAATTTCCTTGTAATTCCTTGAAGAACCTCAAAAGGTGACATACATAATATATGCTAGTGCAAACATTAAACCGTGCTGAAGGCGCTGTCACACCTTGACGATTTAGCCAGCAATGGCAACGTATAAAAATGTATGTAAAACGTTGGCGTACACTCAAATTTTGATGTTTTTTTTTTAAAGTTTTGGTCGTATTCATAACGTGTTGGTCGTATGCATAACATATTAGTAACGGGCACAGAACGTTTCGTTGTCTTATGATAACTTATACCAACGAATGCTTAGCCTGTTTTCGGCGTTCACACCTATGCCCAAGATAGTCTAACTTAGGCATAGCGCGCTGCACGTATCGCGACGAACTCGTGGCGTAGCCTGTTAAAAACTGCCGCATGCCGATTTAAATCATAACCGCCTGAAAATTGAAGTCAACCACGCAGTCACACCTTGACGATTTAGCCAGCATACCGACCTATGAAAAATTTGCCGAACCAAGCTGGCACACGTCAATACGTTATGGGTAAGTTGTGTATACGTTAAGAGCACGCTGAAAAACGATGAAGTATGCTGTCATTTTCGTGGTATGTCTCGTACGTCGTGAAATTTCAAGCATGCTGAAAATTTTACGACGTACTCGCCGTATGGCTCACACGTTCGCTACGCTGGGAATAAGTTGTAGGCACGATATGCGATCGTTGACACACGTCGACACAAGTTCCTTGTATATAGTTACTCATAAGTGAAACACGTCGAGGTAATGTTTACATACCCGAAACTTATTTTCTCCGTCAAGGCACATTTTTTTTTTCTCCTTGGCTCCGTGAAGGCACGTGACGAAATATCTGAAGTTGTTGTTGTTGTTGTTTTTTATTATTATTATTATTATTTTTTTAGTCTATCATGAATTTTAAAATATATTCGGACATTTGCTTTTAAGTTTCGACTCGACGTGACAATATCCTCAAACACAAAATATTCACAGAGGAGGAACTAAGAATAAGACATGAGCAAACTGAAGAGGCAATCGGACGTGACGTAACGGCACGTGACGAAAATCGGAAATTATTGTTGTTTTTTTTAACGCTGCCAATACGCCATTATACGGTAGCTGTAAATTAGAAACACGTTCAGTAAGTTCTGTGGTCGTCCGGAAGACGTCAATCAAATACGTCTACATACGTCAATATGCGTTGGAGGTACGTTACACATAGGTTCAAAGCACGTTACTCATAGGTTAGAAATAAGTTTTGGGTATGCTAAGCATTACCTCGACGTGTTTCGACTTATGAGTAACTTACAAATAACGTGCCTCGACGTGTCAACGATCGCATAACGTGCCTCGACGTGTGTCAACGATCGCATAACGTCCTACAACTTATGGCCAGCGTAGCGGAACGTGTGAGTCATACGCTGGCATATGTCATAAAATTTCAAGCATGCTAAAATTTGAGGACAACCGCAAAGTACAACGATGAAAGCCAGCGTACTACGACGTATGGCAGTGTTTTTCAGCATGCTCTTACGTATACAAAACTTACCCATAACGTATTCGACGTGTGCCAGCGTTTTAGACAAATTTTTCATAAGTCGGCATACGCTGGCTAAATCGTCAAAGTGTGACAGCGCCTTGAGGTGAATTTGTTTGCGCGCTGGGAGCAAAACAATAGCCATTGACTGTTCGGCTGAGTCGTGAAGCATGTACGTTTCTGAGGAGGGAAGAAGACTGTGCCTTGTGGCCGAATCACGGGGCCTCAGAAATCGTCTCATCATAGGGTCAAGGAGGAAGGTGGGTGATCGTAATGAACGGACCTGGTGCAAGAGAGGAACAGCTGGCATATTCGCTCTTGAAAAGAAGACGCACAGTGGTTTCTGAGCCCTGGCATTGAATACCGCAACACGAATGCCTCACGTACATTTCCAGCCCAGAGAGCGGCTTGACACCATTTCCGGGTGCGGTTTCCCGTGTAGTGACGACGCGGTTTCGATGACACCAGGTTCAAAACGGATAATCTCCGGATGAAGCTAAGTGCCAGAATAAAGGAGGGATTTCCTTTTATTTTATTTTTCCCCTTGTTCGTTTTTGTAACTGTGGAGGCGCCTCAAATTTAGGCTGGAGATTACCTAACGTTTCATTACCTCATGCTTTGATTTATTCCTGGTGTATACCGCCTGCATAAAAAGGTGCAAAAACAGATCCCTGCAACTACAGACCAATTGGCCTTCTCCCAATCATCAGCAAGGTTATGGAATCCATCATCGCTTCAGACATTAAATCCTTCCTCTTCTCCAATGGCCTGATTTCAGGTGATCAATTTGGTTTCAGACCAGGTCACTCTCCCCTGGATATGCTGCTTCTGCTCTCCCAACAAAGGATGGAGGTACTCAATGCAGGACATGAAATCAGAGCCATATCCCCAGACATATTGTGTGCTTTTGACATGGTCTGGCACCCTGCCCTGCTCACCAAACTCTCTTCCCTATGGTATCCAAGGCCATCTTCTCTCATGGCTCGTAGACTTCCTCTCCTGTCACAGTCACTGTGGCCCTAAATGGAGTTCTTTCATCCCCCTTTCCTGTCCAGGCTGGAGTTCCTCAAGGTAGCGTTCTGGCCTGTTCTTTTTCTGGTTTTCATCAATGATCTCTCCGACTCTCTGGAAATTCTCTTTATCTCTTTGCTGATGACTCCACCCTCTGCCATACCATCTGTCATCTGTCAGACTGGCAAGCTGCAGCTTCTTCGCTCTCTCCAGATCTGGGTAAAATCACAAACTGGTCCAACACGTGACAATGTCTTTCAATCCTGACAAATCTCACACTCTCACGATGTCTCTCTGAAAGACCATTTAGAACCCCCCCCCCCCCCCAATCTACTTTCTCGCAATCTTCTGGAAGAAGTCCTTTCTTTCTAGCTTCTGGTCTCACTATCTGCCATGATCTTCCTGGGAAAGCCACATTTCCAAACTGGCCTCCAAAGCCAGTCGCCGACTGGGAATCCTCCGTCGTGCAAAGTCCTTCCTCGACCCACCTGAGCTCCTGACCTATACAAAGCGTTATCCGCAACCTGATGGAGTACTGCTTTCCTCTCTAAGCTGGTGCTCGTGACTCTCACCTTTCTCGGCTTCACGCTGTGGAAACCAAGGCATTTAGGATCAGTGGTATCTCCCACGATGAGGCCGAGTTCTTGGGCCTCTCCCTTCTCACTGCAGTCAGGTTGGTGGTCTTTCTGTCTTCTACTGACTCCTCTCTGGTCTCGACCCCCCCTGCCTTGTCAGCAATGTTTTCCCACCATATTTCCGCAGGACACCCAAGTTCCGCCAACAACCCCCTTCTGGTAAAACTACCAAATCACAAATCACTGCTCACCTTCACTCTTTCATTCCTTTTTTTTCCGGCCTTTGGAATAAACTCCCACACTCTCTTCAATCCCATTCTTCCCTCCAGGCCTTCAAAACAATTATTCACCACCACCTCTTATCTTCCCCCATTCAAAACCTTGATTGTTTCAACCCAAGTTAATCCAACCAATCTCACCTCCTTCAAATTCCCTCTTTTCCTTCCTGAAAGACCCTATAATATCCATCTTGTACACCCGTGTTCCCCTACATGCCTCTCCCTTACACAGATCTCCTAATGTCTCTGTTCCCCACTGTTTTGTCCTTCCTTCTCCCCCCCCCACCCCTGTTATCTCATACCCCCTTGCTGTGCGTTGTGTGTTCGCTCTCACACAAGCCTCGACAATGATACAAAAATAAAAAATTCCTTTTTGAATACTTAATTTATGTTAATTAAACCCCTATTTATTAAGATTGCCTGTGTCTGTCTATTTGTTGTGGGTTCGAGTATAAACTCTTGTCCTCCTCGTCTGGGTGAATGCATCTGGTACGTGCTTTGCCACCTCCTGTCCCGTGCGCGCATTAATCTCAGGATCATGCGTTCACCTTCAAGGTAGAACTTTGGCGATCCATCAAGGTCAGTCTTAACTGGCATGCACACGACTACATATATATGTATATATATATATATATATATATTATATTATATATTATATAATATATATATATATATATATATAAATATTATATATATATTATATCCGTCCGTTTTTGGGGGTGATGGTTCGCTGGGCGATACCTCCGTGACAGCTGGCACGTCGTCTTCCGCTGTGGCACTTCGTGCAACTAAGCATCGATCCAGAGAATTGGGCGCGACCGTCAGGCGCGAAGGAAGGACTTTGGGCGCGGTCAGAAGCCAGTGGGTGGAGAAAGGCAGAGTCAAAACGAGTGGGCATAGTGACAGACAGGATCAGGTGGGTGGGTGGAGTCAGCGGCAAGTCGGTGAAGAAGGGCGGAGTCAGCAGCGAGCTGGTGAAGGAAGGCGGAGTCAGGAGGCGAATGGGCAGATTGTCGATCCCAGGCCAGACAGAGCAGAACGAGCCGACAGGAACCAGAAGCGATGAGCAGGGACGGCAAGCCACCACCAGACGGGGAATGCTCGAACGGCCTGCGACCTGTCCTTTTATAGATCCTGTTGTGCGGGGTGGGGGTGATGACCCGAAGCGATGTGTCACCCGAATTGGGTGCTCTGGTTGGGCCCCGTCTAGCACACGGCCCAGCCGTGATGGCCGGAAGCGGCTCCACTTTACATCTGACAAGATGATTCCAAGCTGCGGAATCATCTCGCCCTGAACACCGTGACACGAATCGCCCTGCATCGAACTCCCGGGCCGTGCCCCGGCGACCGGTGGTAAGATGCTCTGGTAAACCCATGCCCAGACCTGAACAAGATGTGTGCCATTCATGCCCTGCTCTGTGTATGATAAATTACCGTGGGGCTGCACGTGGGTCTGCCGCCATCGAGCATGCGGTCATTTATCAAAGGTGGTGGTATGAATGGTGCCAGCCCTGATCTGTGTCAGGAATTGAGGGAAAAGATGGGATATAATTATTAGATGTAGGCTTGGATGAAAAAAAGGATAGATATAATTAGATTCAGAAATGGGTTGAAAAGAGTGCGCCGCTTGCATACTGTACGGCGTTGGCATTTGGTGTGTTGTTCCTATATTACCCCGGGCACGGCATTCCTGTAGCGGCGCCGTCGTTTTGGTTGGGCTTCCTATTTCTTCTGCCCAGTGGGTGGAAATTACCGCTGTGCTGCACGTGTTCCGTGCAGCGTGGGCGTTTGGTGTTTTGTTCCTTTTGGTCTTCTGTGAGGACGCATTCTTACGTAAAGGGCATGGCCGCAGTTTTTACAGGTGGGTGTCCGAGTGCAGTGCCTGCTGGCCTTCACGAGGACCCATTCTTACAGTGAAGGGTGCTGCCGTGGCTTGTACAGGTGGGCGTTGGCATGGATTTTTTTTTTTTGTATACCTTGTCGAGGCTTGTGTGACATTTAGTTCAGGAATGGAGAAAAAGAATCGGAATGAGGTCAGAGATATAATCAGACCTAACTATAGATTCACACAACGCACTTGTCCCGTTTGTCCATTAGACAGAAGAAAGGGTCTATCTGGACGTATATTAATGACATAACTGTCTGGGGAGCACTGTATGATGGATGCCATTGCGTCGGAGGATGCGGTTCCCAGAACCACAACAAATATATATATATATATATATTATATATATACATATATATATAGTATATATATATATATATATATGTATATCCGCCCCACGGGAAATTCTCAATTCTCTTCCACCGTCCCCAATCTTGGTCCATTTGTTAATGGGAATTGAAGTGTCTGTCTCACAGAAAAGATTGATCTCAATCTCGTTCTGCTCATCAACGCTATTTTGAAGACATACAAAAGTAACTTCTGTGTTTTTTCCTAGCTCCTACACTGTGATACCCAATATAGTGGTAAGTGTTTCACAGGTTCACACCTTTAAAGGTGTGAGAAACAGATGTGGCCGATTTGTACTACTGTGAATATCATCGACAGTTCTAAAGTTAGGAAACCGTCTCATTGCTCAGTTTTGGTGTAATAGGGGATCGACTGAGGGGAGGGATCAAAGGGACATTTTGGTGTTTCATTCTGATTGTATGCTTGGTGTTGGCTTAATGGCTAGAGTGGTGGGCTTGGGATCCATAGGGTCCTGAGTTCGAATCCGACTTGGCTGTTGAATTAATACCAGGTGGGGTTGTCTCAGCCTGTCATCCTTCCAAGGTTGGCAAAATGAGTGCCAGCATGCTGATATCCTGTGTTGGAGTAGAGACCTGTCCAGGATTGTGCCCAATAGCCAAGGAGACTGTTTAGGCAGCACCAACACCTCTGCACAGAGTGTGGTCCCAATGGATGGATGGATTCTGATTATCTTTTATGGAATAACATCAAGAAACAAACATTGCCTGATTATATGTTTGATTAAAGAGATTGTTGAGGTTTCATAATTTCCAAACTTGCCTTTCTCCCCCAGCCACTCCTCTCACATCAGGAAACTGCTCACATCAATATCCACTTTTCCCTCACCAAAGTAACTGAATCGATAAAAGAAAAGAAAAAACCTGACATTTTCCATCACCTGAAAAAAATCAACAGAGAAAGCAGGTTAATTACTCTTCGTGGCAATGTTGTGTTCCACTATATTCACCAGCACTTCCTTCAACCAGTACTAGTGGGATAGAGGGGGTCATGATTGGCCTATAAACGGCCTCCTTCTCCTGCGTTGAAGTTCCTTGAAAAGTATTCATATTATTATTACCAGCAGAGTATCCGCCCGACGGGCGATCTTGTTCCAAGCATGCACCACATTCTTCTGACGTGTCCCTTTATTTGGGTGGTGTATAGGCAAAAGACCGTTGCCTTGATCCGACCGAAAATAAGAATAACCCAGGTCACGTACATGATGCGTACTGCTCATGAGCAATTGAGCATACATAATACATTTGCCCCAAACCAGAAGTGGTGTGTGTGGATGACTGGGTGGCATGCGCTCCTTCCAGTTTTTCTAAGCTCAGCTCCCCAGATCATTTACGTTGTGTTTTGTTGTTTTGTTGTTATTCCTGTTTTGCTTTTTGTGTTTTTCATCACCTTTTTGGTCCAAATTGTGTCCTGCTCTGTTAAATTGTTTAGTTTGGCTCTCGAGTTCAGTCGGGCCTACCTATGATAACTTGCCTACCGACCTTCCCCTTCGTCTTCTGCCTCGTTTTTGCTTCTTTGTTCCAGTTATTGTTACTTATAAACCCTCAACTAATTACTTTTTCCCTCCTCCCTCAAAAATTAAAACAAAATATATTTTCTTCTTCACCCAGAAAAAAACACTGACTACCAACAGCAGCAACAACAACTTTGGGCACGTCACTTCCGGTTGTTCACACACAGCTGTATAAGCTCCTCAGCCAGCACAAGATAAGTGTTTTTTTGTGTTTTGTGTATTTTGTTGTGGGGATTTGTGTCAGGTGCTGTGGGACTGTACTTATCAACGTGTAGTTGTGTTAGTCATTGAAGGCCGGGGGGGGGGGGGCTCATGTTAAGTTCAGCGTTTCAGTCAGTTGAGGCCTTGGGAGTGTGAGGAAAAGGGTAAAAATAGAGAGCGAAGGAGAAAGGAAGAGTAGTACATAAATGTGATAGATGCTTGATGTGGCGCACTCAATAATAGGGGCAGCAGATGTTACTTACCATTGTAGGAAGTGTGAGGAAATAGCCCACTAGAGCACTGCTTCTCAAACGATCTGATGGTGGCGGACCGCAGTTTTTTTTCCAATGTGCCAGGGACCGGTACCATATTTGTGCCATATTATTATTTGTTTATGATATGAGAAAATATTGTTTGAACATCTGTAGTAATATTAATTTATACCAGAAAAATATTAAAATATAATAAAAGTTGACACATTTTTTAAAATATATATATTTTGTAATATATATATATATATATCAGAGAGAGTTAACTCCACGTTATTAAAAAAACTCAACGTTGTAACCTCCACCGTTATAAAACACCTCACCACTACATTATCTCCACGTTATAAAAAACACCTACCACCACGTAACCTCCATGCTATTAAAACAACCTCACCACCAACATAACTCCATGTAATATAAAACACCTCACACCGTAACCTCCATGTTATTAAAAACACTCACACCACGTTAACCTCCATGTTATAAAAACACCTCACCACCACCTAAACCTCCATGAATATTAAAAACACCTCACCCCCACGTAACCTCTCATGTTATTAAAAACCCTCACCATACCCCGACGTCTCCATGTTATTAAAAAACAACCTCACAAACCACGTAACTCCATATTATTAGAAAACACCTCACCACCAACTAACCTCATGTTATTAAAAACACCTCACACCACTAACGTCCATGTTATTAAAAACACCTCACCACCACGTAACCCCATGATATTAAAAACGACCCACACAATGGAACCACCATGATATTAAAAACACCTCACCTCCATGGATCCACCATGCTATTAAAAACCTACCTCCATGGATCCACACCATGATATTAAAACACCTCACCGTTCCACTCCATGGAACCACCATGATATTAAAAACAATCACCTCCACATAATTCAAAACAACTGCCACGTGCAATTCAAAACACCTCTCACCGAACGTAACCTCCATGTTGGTTAAAACACCTCACCAACGCCACGTAACCTCCATGATATTAAAAGCACCTCACCACCACATAACCACCATTATAACACCTCACCACACGTAACCTCCATGTTATTAAAAACTCACACCCACGTAACCACAAATGATATTAAAAACACCTCACCACCTCGTAACCATGTTATTAATAACACCTCACCCACTACCGTTAACCTCCATGTATTAAAAACACCTCACCACCAACGTAACCACCATGATATTAAAAACACCATCACCTCCATATAACCACCATGATATTAAAAAACACCTCACCACCACAAATTAAAAACAACTGCCACTGTGCAATTCAAAACACCTCATCACACGTCGCTCGAGAGGACCGGCTTTTTTTAACTGAGGATAAGTACTGATTTGCGATATTATGATTTCCACAAGCGAATTCAAACATTTTTGGCAAATGTAGCTTGTTATATTCATGAAAAATACAAATTTTTATAAGCAATTGAGTTGAAGATTTGAGTTTGAAATATATATTTCTGTTTTTCTATTTTCTTGAAAAAAAAAAAATACCCTCGGACATCCACACGGGAAGAGGCTCGATGCATCCGGAAGTTTTTGGTACAATTTTCACAAAAAGTTTGAGGGAGTAGTTTCAGTGACAACTCAACACATGACAGATGCTGCACAATATACAACACACCGTATAATTGAATGTCAGGAGCACAATGACCCAGATGTGATATGATACTGACATCAATACACATTATTTATAGTTTATTACAGTATATAATAGTACATACAGTGTTTTTGCCCCTACACTAAGGCTGTTGGTACGATCCTTTTTTCAGAAGGAATCTGAAGACACAGCGGCAACCAACAAATCTACTCGACGAATATAAAGACCCGACCAGAGCAAACTTCGCCTTAGGTGACGTTCATTCATGATTCACTAATTTAACAGTCTTCATCCTTTAATGTTGTATATCCATGCAGCAATATTCCAAATTACCCTATAAAAAAGAACCCGAGTATGTTTGAATTGTCTTCTTGCCATTTTTCTTTGTGCCAAGTTGTTTATGACAATAAACCTTGTTTGTGATAACTCTTTGCGAGGTTAAAGCTGGCAGGTAAGTTGTTCATTAATCAGGAATTTTCATTGAGCGTGTATTTTTTGTTTCACGTCTCGAGGCATGTTTGTGTGCTCAAAATTTCTGGGAAATTAATCTGCTGTGTTAGTATATTGCGATGAAGTTTTTGATTCGCAAATGTTTGTTGCAACTTGGTGTTTTAAATCAAGTGGACAACCTGTTACATGGAACGTTGTGCAATTTTATTTTGATTAAGTTGGAGACAATTATTGTTTGATCCTGTGTTATGGGTGATGGAAGTTTGAAATGTTTCATTGATGTGCACCTGTTTCTGCTGCGGATGTTCTAATATAGGTACATTTGAAGATAAACAGTTGACGCAGAGCCACGGATACATGCCAAATTCTTCCTTGAATTGACTGCTTGGAAGGGTCTGTCTGCCAGCACCTCATCCAATCCATTGGGAACATACTCTGTGTGGAGCGTTGTGCTGCCGCAGCAGTCTCCTTGGCTATTGCACACAATCCTGAGGGGTCGCCACTCCGACACAGGATACCAGCAAGCTGGCACCCTCAACTTTTGCCTGATCTCGGAACGATGAACAGGCCGAGTCAACCCACTGTTTTTTTATAATTTCAAACAGCCGAGGGGGTTTGAAACTCAGGAATCCTCGGATCCAGAGCCCACCACCACAACCATTAACCAAACCGGCATTTCCAGCACTGGCCAATGATATATAATTGGGGGTGTCTTTCTCAGAAAGTGATCATCGTGTTGGCAGCTAGTCCAGAGGTATGCACACTGTCTTGTTTGTAAGCCGTCTAGTCTGGTTGGAAATGATCAAATCTGACCAGCAGTAGGGAGGCATCAGTGCCTGTGTGCTGTCATTCTGACGGACATTAACTGGGTGTCCGTCTACCAGCAGAGTGGATGGATTGTTGAAACCTAAAAGTGGCCTTTAGGAGGTAGGTGAGCTATCTCCAGCACCCTGAACAAATTCTAAATTCCTACTCTTACGCTACAAGGGACACTGCACATGACACAGCCCCCTCCCAGTTCACTGGTGCTAACCGCAGCCATGTTTTCCTGCATACGAAGCAGAATCAAGGTCAGTACCCAGAAGGAATTCTGGGAAAGCAATGAAACCCTCGCAAAGATAACTATTGCCAAATAGACTGCTTAGACAATCACCAATGGGTCTGTAAAGACAATGGCATTGATAAAGGATGATGTATGAAAATAAAAATATATTTAAATACATGCGATGAGCCGAGTCTGTCTGTGGGTCATCACTTCGCGCATCGCAGACGAGGTCGGTGGTTCTCTGTCTTCTTCGCCTCTTTCTGGTCTTGGCAACCATCTCTCTTTCTGTGCTTTGTTACAACCACCCCATCCCCAATGTTTCCTGCAGGGCCACATCTGCAAGTACAGCATTAACCCTCCTGGTGAAATAACCTAATCCAGACTCACCTCCACTCAAACTTTCTCCTTTTTTTTCCGCCTGTGAACCAACTTCCCACGTCCATTGTAATCTCAGTCTTCCCTCCAAGTCTTCAAGACAGCTGTTTCACATAACCATCTCAGATCATCCCCATCAACAAACATATCTTTTGTTGTACCCCGGTTAACCCCCTCCCACACCCCCAGCCCACTCCATCGAAAATTTCAGTTTTTCCCTCCTGAGAAGTTTCCTTATTCCATCTTGCCTTACCCGAGCATCCTCACTATACCGCTCATTCCTCCCCACACCCATGGATTGTCCAATTCTCCTCTTATTTTTGTTTTCAACCTGCTGTTGGTGTCCCCATCTTCTCGTCTTCTGTCTCTCTTTGTTATAATAATCCCCTCCTTTAAACGCCACAATATTCCCGACATTTTTGTGGGGATGGTCGGGGTCAGGGTTTGGCCCAAGTCTTTCCACGAAGCAGGCTGGCCAACGTGACATTAAAATAAGTAGTGATGGCAATAAATTTTGTTCATAAGTGCCAGCGATAGCCACCCTACTCTTCACCAGGACACGATGGGATTTCCACCATCCAATGGGTGTGGGGAGGTGACGGGACTCCCGTTTACCGGTCCATCGAGGACCGAGGAACGACACACACACACACACACACATTGATTAATCATCCAGGAATGAAACACAAGATGGACAGTTTATAGGACATACGTGGGTCGGGATTGGAACCCAAGGTTAAAGACGGTTAGAGGCGAGTGTGGCCTCCCCCTCGGACGCTAACTCCCGCAAACACCCTGAAGTGCATTCCCAGTTATTGACACGGGTGAATAAAACCAAATGAGTGTCAGTTTTTCGACACAAGGGATGAGTGATCCAGGCAAGATAAGTTAGCGAATGACATATAATATACAATGACATGACAAGCAGCTGATCATGTGAAGCTGAAACCAAGGAAGCTTTGGTTACGCTCCACCAACGAAGGTGAAGGAGGTGATGTTTCACCCCTCTGTGTGTTGGTTGTTAACTTGCAAATTGAATGATTTTGTAAGTATTGGTTAGTCGATTTTGGTTATTCTGTTGTGCTCTTAGAGTACCCTTATTCTGGAAATTTCCATCTGTCTGTCTGTTGCGAAACTTTGGGTCAAGCCTTAGGGGCTAAACCACTCAACACGATTTCCAATGAAATTTGGTAAGGTAGACAATATTTCTGGATCGTGTGCTTTCGATATGGGACCCGGGCCCTAGCAACGGCCCTTAAAAGTGGTGCAAAAATCGAAAAAAAATAAAAAAAAAATCGAAAAATCGAAAGCTTAGAGTTTTTAACTTTTTACTCTCTTCATGCCAATTTGCGCCCTAACAAAATATTTATAGGAGGAGAATAGGTTGGGCGAGTTATTGTCAAAATTTCAGAAACGGTTAATTGCGAATATCTTCAGAGAAAGAGTCTGATTTGATGAACTTGGTGAAATGTGTACAATGTGGCTAGCATGGTATACACAAATGAATGGTTGCTATGCAACACCTCCGTTGCTTAGGCCTAAGTCATCATTTGGCTCTAACGGCGAGGATACGGCAGCCGTACGCCCTCTTGAATGACGAAACGTGCGGCGGCCCGCAGGTTCTGCAGTGGCCTGCAGGGTGGCCCTACTGCCGTTTGGCTATATTTTACAGCCGTAGTGGTCGCCGTGGATTATAGCGCGGAGTTATAACTTTTTCATTTCTACGTTCGCTGTAAGCAATTCGCAAGCCAAAACAAAAGAACTGGTAAAAAAAAGAAAGAAAAAAAGAACCCACTCGTTACACGTCCCGTCTGCCGCACGTTCGCCTTAGGCCCCCTGCGGTCGCCTTGCGGGCATTCTCGCGTCTGGCTTGAAAATCTATGGCCGCCGGCAGGAACGCCCTAGGTCACCGTGGCGACAGATCAAATCAAGACGTACGGCACCCCACGTTTTCGGTCTCCACAATTTATAATACGCCGTGCGACTCCCGAAAAATAAAAACATATGTGACTGTACATTGGTTGACCGTGAAATACTAGCGGCCGCCCTATAATGCTAGTGGCCGTATATTTTTGTAACCCCACGGCCCGCCGTGGCAAATGTGACTTAGGCCTTAGAAACAGAAAATACTTATCGTTACTCGTACATTTATTGTGGATGGTACAAAAAAATCATACCTCCGAAACGGGACCTCCAAGGGACCTGTTTTTTTGTGCCCAGGAGAATGTCTACAGCATCATATAAAAAAATAAAATCTTTAGCGAATAGATAAATGGAATTAACCAGGGCTGCCATTTGTTAGAGTCTCTTCGGAAACGATGCCTGAAATTTCACAAGGCGGGTTCTGGGCGCAAACTAAAGAGGGCTGTGATATTCATACTTATTGTGCTAAATTGATTGATAGCATGTAACATGAATTCGGATAGTCCTCGGCCAGCTTTCCATCTAGAGCCGAGCAGCCATGTTTGCCTTACCGGCTTGCTGTATGTATGTTCTGTTCGGTCCAGTGCTCCGTTATTATCATGGCGCATTGTTCGATGAAACTTGTTTGGTAGGTTCATAACCATGACCTAGTTGTGTGCAAATGAGAACCGTTTGCTATGGACCCATCCCATGTTGCCTAAGCAACGGACCTTTGAAATTTTCAAAAAAATCTCAAAAATTAATTTTTCGAAAATCAAAAAAATCGTGACCACGAACGACTGTGGGCAAAAGATTCAGCCATATGGTGTCAAAATTTCCAGCCGGATCCTTAGAAAAACTGTCGGAGAAGATAGGGACTTTGAATGAACCCTTGGTCGAAGACAATAAAAAACGAAGTTCGTTATATCTCAGAGAACTATGAGTCAGATATTACATGAAACTGGGTATGGTAGGTTCATGGTATGTCCTAGTTATGTGTGAGAAAGAACTGTTGCTATGGACCCCTCCGTTGCCTAGCAACGGCCAAAAACCTCTAAATTGGGGGTATTTTAACGAAAAAACAATCTGCAGCATTAACCCTTGAAAGCTAGAATCATGAATTTTCTTGTGCTTAATCCTCAGGTCATTCCCCATCGAACGGGCCCATCGCGTCAGGTTCTATTGGGTAGCTCGACTACCCATGTCCACCTACGGCTTGTCTGTCTGTCTGTCCGTTTGTCTGTCTGTTTGTCGCCTACAGGTCAAATTCTAAACCGATCTTCAGGAAACTTCACCAAGTGGTGTGTTGTCAAAAGGAAGAAGCCTATTGTTTTTGAGGTCAAAAGGTCAACATAGGCCAAAGTCAATAACTTAGGTGAGATTTCTAAAATCCACAATTTTTCATCCGATTAGACTTGAAATTGAAGAGTATTTATATTTCAGGTCATTGAATTCAACCAGTCAATTATTTTTGAGGTCAAACTTGTTTTATGGATTTTGCAAGTTTCGTACTCTGCACGACGTCTTTCTTGTTTGTTTGTCTGTTTGCATGTATGTGCGCAAGTATAATCTCAAAAAGTTGTGGCAGAATAGGATGAACTTGTGTGTGCAGGTTGGGTGGTGTGGCAAAGGAAGGATAGATTCAGTTTTTGGTGAAGATCTGAATCCGGATCTGGATACGAGAATTTTTTTTTTTTTAAGTGATTCTTCACCATTGAGAGATCGGCCAAAAACGATATAGTACTGTATAGCATGATATTTCAAAAAATGTATTGGGCCCGATATGTTCTCGTGGTTCAGGCATTGCATAGATGAGGTATGCGCTCTTCCGAGTGTCCTTCTAGTTTTGGTTCAGTGTTTGTCTGAAGGTGAAGTTGAATATACTGGTGTGTACTAATCGTAGTAATGTGACTCTCTCTCATGTAATTATCCTTTTTCTCTGCTCATGAGAGTTTCCAAGATGAATTTGTAACCTTGGCCAGTGATCAAACAGCAATACGACAGGATGATAATTAAAAAGCCTAGTTGATTTTCTTTACGACCTTTTTTGTCACATATTCAACAATCGTTCACAATGGAAGACAATAAAGGACAATGGAAATGTAAAAAGTGCATGGACAAAGCCAATGGCCCTTGATTTCATCGTTGATAAATTTATGACAACCGATTGGGATGGATGATTGGAATATAAACGTTGAAGAAGATTTATTGAATTTCCTTTTGAAATCAAATGTCAAAACCAAGAGGACACGTGACCTGCCTGTGCGTTCATCATGGGGTGCTGTTATTATTTACACACACCAAGAGTACAATGTTTACACATTTAATTTTACTTGAGACGCAGCAATTACATTGATTTGTACACAATTGATGGACTGTAGCTGTTGTTATCACAAAAATGACGTCGTGAGCAAAGCCAGTGTGTGAATTAAAGAGGAATTTGAAAATATGAAGAATGCTCAAAAGTGTGTCGAACTGAGATACCCACAGTCGTTGAAGAAACGCAAAAGTTTTTTGTATTAGTCGTACATGAGTATATATTATTATGGAGGGGCTGACAAGATAGCTAGAGGTAGCACAAGATGTCTAGCCTCGGTTTGAATCCTGACCGCAGCTATAAACTGTTATCCTGGTGTTTCCAGGCAAGGTGATTCGTCAATGTGGTTGCCCTCCCTCGGATGGACGTTAAACTTGGCGTCATGTCCAACCGGCATTAGTTGGTGGACGTTAAACACACATGGTGTCCTTCAAAGAAGAGGCAGGTGAGCTGTCACTGATTTACAAAACAACCGCAAACAACCACACGGTGCAAAATAAGTGGAGAACAGTTACCATTGTTTGCAGTGATTTTCGGTGTTGAACGGCTTAGGACTTGACTTCCAAGAAAATTTGTCCCATGTGTGTTTCAATCACCCTTTTTATACTACACGCAAATCTATAACAGTACATAGAGCAATTGTATGTATTCTACACTCATTGTACAAAACATTAGAACGCCTTCCAAATATTAGTTTCACCCTTTGCCCTCAGAGCAGCCTCAATTGTCGGGGCATGGACTCCAGAAGATGTCGAAAGCATTCCACAGGGATGTTGTTCCATGTTGACTCCAATGTTTCCACAGTTGGTTCAAGTTGGCTGGTAGTGGATCTCTACTCCGAATATGTCGTCCATCTCATCCCACAGATGCTCAATTGGATTGAGATCTGGTGACTGGGCAGGCCACTGCAGCAGTAAGCTGAATTCACTGTCATGTTCGTTGGAACCATTCCTGGACAAATCCCAGCCTTGTGACGTGGGACATTATCTGCTGAAGATATCCAATTCGCAGATGGATACAACTGTGCCATGAAGGGATGCACCTGATTGACAATGATGTTTAGATATCCTGTGACATTCAAACGTTGCTTTACTTTTATCAGGGGTTGAATGTGTGCCATGAAAACACACCCACACCATAACACCACCACATCACCACCAGCCTGGAATGTTGACGCATAGCATGATGGATGTATGTACTCATGTGGTTTTCTCCTACCTAATCCTCCCATCAGCGTTAAACAGCAGGAACCGGGATTCATCAGACCAGGCAATGCTTTTCCAATCCTCCAATGTCCAGTGTTTTTTGTTTCTTCGCCCAATGCAACTGGAGGTTATTGTCTTTTTTTGCTGAGAGAAGTGGAAATCTGTACGGTCGTCGGCTGCCATACCCCATTCACGTCAAGGTACGACGAGTTGTGCATTATTTTTGGTCTTTCAGCACCAATGTTGTACTGGACTGTCAGTTGACCAACTGTAGCCCGATTGTTGCTCTGCACCATTCATGTCAGCCTCTTTTGGCCTCTTTCATCAATGAGCCGTTTTCAACCACCGGCGTGCCATTGGCTGGATGTCCTGTTGGTGGTGGACCATTCTTGATAAACACGAGAAACTGTTGAGATTGAAAAACCAGCAGCATTGCAGTTCTTGACACACTCAAACCGTGCACCCAGCAACTACTACCATATACCATTCAAAGGCACTTTAAAATATTTTGTCTTGCCCATTCACCCTCTGAACGCACACATACACAATCCATGTCTCCATTGTGTCAAGGCTTAAAATCCTTCTTTAACCTGTCTCTTCCCCTTCATATACCACTAACTGAAGTGGATTTAACAGGTGCAATCAACAAGGGATCATAGCTTTCAGCTTGATTCAACTGATCAGGTCTATTTCATGAAAAGAGCAGGTATTCCTAATGTTTTGTACACTGAGTGTATGTATATATGGTATGTATGTATGTATGTCTGCTATATACCCATTGGGATGGACAGCTGGCGTGACACCACCCACAATTGTAACCTGAGAGAAATCATATCGTTTGCCATTTTGGTACGAGGGTAAGCCTCTTCAAAAGTATCATATTCAAAATCGCCTTGCCCTCCCTATAGGTTTTCTCAATACATATAAACAGCCTGAGCCACTGTCAAAAGGATCATCAAATATCGAAAGTAAGCGCCGACTGGCAGCATGGGACTTATGAAGCCTCAGGCCTCTGGTGTGAGCCTATGAGCCAGTGCAATTGGAATTATCCGAGCTACATCACCACAATCACAAGGAAATTAGACACAGGTGGAGGCCATTCAGTCCATCATGCCTGCACCACATAAACACAACACCAATTTATCAACACAACATCAAAATAGGGAAATGCAAAATGTTTTTTTTTCATTAAGTGTTTTTTGTGGGTTTTTTAAAAGTTTTTTTTTTCCTTCTTTTCAGGGGAGGGAGCATGAGCTTGGGTAAAAAACACACATCAACCACACAACACCCTTGATGAGTCCCCCCCACAAACACTCCGTACACATGCACACAATCACCCATCTATGTTCAAGCTCCATAAAAGTGCTGCGAACATCCATACCCCTCTATCTTCATAACTTCCAGGTACTATCTAATTCCAATTTAAACTTATCGACTGTTTCTGCTGCCAACGCCTTCCAGGGAGATCATTCTATGCATTAACTACTCTCTGAATGAAAGACCCGCCTTACTACCATCTTAACTCTCCTCTTCTTTACTCTCAGGCTATGGCCCCTGGTCCTATCACTGTCTAATCTCTGAATAATTTTCTGCACTGAATATTCTATACCCTTCATTATCTTAAACATCTCCATCATATCACCTTGCTACTGCATCCTTTCTAGTGTATTCCCTTTCCTCACACTTTCCTTTCCCCATCTCCTTCAGCCACTCACAGCTGAGTCCAGCTAGACCAGAAATCAATCTAGTAGCCCTGTGCTGCTGAACCCTCTCTATGGCAGCTATGTCCTTCCTAAGTTGTGGCGACCAAAACTGCACACAATATTCGAGATGTGCCCCTCACTAAATTCCTGTACAATGTTACACCACCTCTTTTGATTTATAAATGACCCTCTTCGAATCACAACTAAAGCCCTTAACTTGACGAACAACCTCCGATGTGGTACCTTCATCAATGCCTTCTTAAAGTCTAGATATACTATGTCCACTGTCTTTCCCTCATCCACCCAATCAGACACTGCTTCATATAACTCTAAAAGATTTGTTAAGACAGGACCTACCTTTGGTGAACCCATGCTGACTACCTTTATTAGTTTGTATTTGTTTAATGGTTCCTCATCTGGTTCTTAATTAATGTCTCCAACACCTTCCACAACTGAAGTCAAACTAACAGGTCTATAGTTTCCCAATTCTTCTCTGGATCCTTTCAAATATAATGGTGTTAAATTTGCTACTCTCACATCTCCGGTACTTGTCCTGACTCCAGTGAACTATTGAAATATCATTAACATCTCGCTTAGCTGCTCAGCCACCTCCATCAATACTCTCGAATGCATATTATCTGGACCTGGAGCCTTAACTTCTCTTAAATAACCTAGCTGTTCTTTACTTCCTCCACTCCAACCTGGATCTTCTGTAAAAGCCCTTCCTCACCTCCTCGATAGATACTCTCAGCTATTGGCAATTCTCCTGACTGTTCTTGTGTAAAGTTGAAGAAAAATACCAGTTTTAATAAGCCTGCCATCTCACTTTCATCACTAACCACTCTCCCGATGCTATTCCTCAATGGCCCACACTGGTCTAACCTGTTCTTTTCCCCTGATATACTTAAAGGAAGCCTTGCTATTATGTTAATATTCTTAGCCATGTCCTTCTCATACTCTCTTTTGGCTTGCCGAGTAATTTCTTAACTTGCCTCTGTCTACTCCGATAGTGATATAAATCTAACTCCAGTCCTGTTATTTTAAACCTAATAAATACCTTTTGCTTCTCCTTAATAGTGTTCCTTATCTCACAGCTCAACCACCTTGGTCTCTTTCTACTTCTACTTTTACACCTCATTGGAATGTACTTACTCTGTAACTCCACACTTTGGTCCTTGAAGGTCTCCCATTTTCTGATGCGATTGTCCTGTTGTTAGAATCTCCCAATCTACATCATCCAATTCTCTCCTCATACCCTCAAAGTTTGCCTTCCTGAAATCTAATAGCCTTACTCTACTATCCTGA
This sequence comes from Eptatretus atami, assembly GCA_035128595.1. Taxonomy (NCBI): domain Eukaryota; kingdom Metazoa; phylum Chordata; class Myxini; order Myxiniformes; family Myxinidae; genus Eptatretus; species Eptatretus atami. The sequence continues at coordinate 7,687,624 of CM068953.1, forward strand.
ACTCTAACCCTCAACAGAATGTTTGCATACACAATATTATGGTCACTTTCTCCGAATGCTCCCCTCCCTCCACCTCCTCCACACATATTGGGATCGTTACTTAAAAGGAGGTATAACACTGCACTCCTACGTGGGCTTATCTACAAACTGGGTTAAAAAAGCAATCCTGGACTAAAAACTGGAAATCCTCATCCACTCTTCCTTTCCCTGTTCCTGGACCAATCTATCCCTGACAAGTTAAAATCCCCCATAATCAATACTCTTCCCTTACCAATGCCCTTTTGAATTCTTCATGTACTCCTCCTTCCTCCTCTTCTTCACACCCGGACCCTATAAAAGCATCCTCCAGTATCTTACTGTTTATGCAATCTAACCTCTACCTATACAGAATCCTCCACATTTATTCCTTCCTTAATATCACCCCTTTCACTTGATGCAATGCTGTCCTTCACCCAGATTGCTGCTCCCTCCTCCTATTCTTCTCTCCTACTACCACACCGATACACCTTGTAGCCTTTTAATCCTGGCCTTCAATTACTCTCCTCCTCAAAACCATGTCTCACTCACTGCAACTACTTCATACTCCTCCCTATCTACTTGGCTTCAAGCTCTTCAATCGTATTATTTAAACTTCTGGCATTAGTGAAGAATATGTTTAACTTTTCCCTTCCTGAAATTCTATTTTTTTGCCTGGCCTTACTCATCACAATTACTTCATCCGCTCCTCTTTAATAGCTTCCCACACCCCGCTTGACCTAAAAAAGCCTGAATTCCTTCTCATTTCCCACTGCAAACCTTGCTGCCCTTTCTATTTAACATACGGACATCATTCCAGAAGCACTCCCTTTGTCCCTGAAATGATTCCCACTACTTCTTCAATGTAAAACCTTTCTCCCTATACCATTCTTCCAGCCATTGGTTGACGTCTATCATTCTGCTCATAATTTCTATATTGTTTCCTAATCTTAGGAGGAAGCCAGAAAACATAACCTCACAACCCTTTGTTTTGCACCACTTACTCAATATCCTGCATCTATTTTTCAAAACCTCTGAGTAAACTTTCCCTTCATCATTCACATCTTGGTGTACACAACCAACTTCTTCCTGCCATGACCCTAAAAATCCTTTCCCCTTCCTTCAATGTCCCCAACTCCTGCTCTTTCAAAACTGCACAGAATTCTATGTCTACGATCCTTCCTGCAGAATGAAGAATCGACATATTTAATAGTCTCATCCCCATACAAACTCCCATGCCTCATTCCTACCAATCTCTATTGCTGCACCTGAACCACTGCCTGCGCTCTCTGCACCTTCACCACTGCATGCAATCTCTGCACCCTCACCACTGCCTGAACTCTCTGCACCCTCACCACTGCCCGCACTCTCTGCACCCTCACCACTGCCTGCGACCACTGCACCTCACCACTGCCACTTGCACCTCTGCCTGCACTCCTCTGCACCCCTCACCACTGCCTGCACTCTCTGCACCCTCCCACTGCCTGCACTCTCTGCACCTCACCACTGCCTGCGATCACTGCACCCTCACTCACTGCCTGCGATCACTGCACCCTCACCCATGCCTGCGATCACTGCACCCTCACCACTGCTGTCACTGCACCTCACCAGCCTGCCTCTTGCACACTCACCTGCCTGCGCTCTCTGCACACTCACCACTGCCTGCGCTCTCTGCACACTCACCACTGCCTGCGCTCTCTGCACACTCACCACTCTGCGCTCTTGCACATCACCACGCCTGCGCTCTCTGCACACTCACCACTGCCTGCGCTCTCTGCAACACTCACCACTGCCTGCGCTCTCTGCACACCAACCTGCCTGGCTCCTGCACACTCACCACTGCCTGCGCTCTCTGCACACTCACCACTGCCTGCGCTCTCTGCACACTCACACTGCTGCGCTCTCTGCACACTCACCACTGCTTGCGCTCTCTGCACACTCACCACTGCCTGCGCTCTCTGTGCACACTCACCACTGCCTGCGCTCTCTGCACACTCACCACTGCCTGCGCTCTCTGCACACTCACCACTGCCTGCGCTCTCTGCACACTCACCATGCCTGCGCTCTCTGCACACTCTCCACTGCCTGCGCTCTCTGCACCTCACCATTGCCTGCACTCTCTGCACACTCACCACTGCTGCGCTCTCTGCAACTCACCACTGCCTGCGCTCTCTGCACTCTCACCACTGCCTGCACTCTCTGCACCCTCACCACCGCCTGCTGCCGGTGCACCCTCCACACTTCCAATATCCTCAGCAACCTCACTCTACAACCGTAACCAACTATTATCGACAAGTTTCTCACATTCTGCTACTTGCTGCGAATTATTTATCCATTCCTTCAACCTTGTAATAACTATCTTCTAGTGCAGTGCTACTCAAAGTGGTGGTACGCGGACCGATGCCGGTACGCGAGTCATTGACTGCTGGTCTGCGGAGAGTTTCCAGTTTCACATTATCATAATTATAACATGTAATGTATAAAATGAAAATGTATAAATCTTGAAAAATAATATATTTAAGCCGACAAATTAAAAATACGAGAGAGAAGTCTATATATATATATATATTAT
>CM068953.1:7690235-7705511 GCA_035128595.1 Eptatretus atami
TGTTTAAATCTTGAAAAATAATATATTTAAGCCGACAAATTAAAAATACGAGAGAGAAGTCTATATATATATATATATATATATTACAAAATATATATATTTTAAAAAATGTGTCAACTTTTTATATTTTAATATTTTTCTGGTATAAAATAATATTACTACAGATGTTCAAACAATATTTTCTCATATCATAAACAAATAATAATATGGCACAAATATGGTACCGGTCCCTGGCACATTGGAAAAAAAACCTGCCGGTCCGCCACCATCAGATCGTTTGAGAAGCAGTGCTCTAGTGGGCTATTTCCTCACACTTCCTACAATGGTAAGTAACATCTGCTGCCCCTATTATGATGCGCCCATCAAGCATCTATCACATTTTATGTACTACTCTTCCTTTCTCCTTCGCTCTCTATTTTTACCCTTTTCCTCACACTCCCAAGGCCTCAACTGACTGAAACGCTGAACTTAACATGAGCCCCCCCCCCCCCGTGTCCTTCAATGACTAACACAACTACACGTTGATAAGTACAGTCCCACAGCACCTGACACAAACCCACAACAAAATACACAAAAACACAAAAAAACACTTATCTTGTGCTGGCTGAGGAGCTTATACAGCTGTGGTGAACAACCGGAAGTGACGTGCCCAAAGTTGTTGTGCTGCTGTGGTAGTCAGTGTTTTTTTCTGGGTGAAGAAGAAATATATATTTTGTAATTTTTGAGGAGGGAGGGAAAAAGTAATTAGTTGAGGGTTATAAGTAACAATAACTGGAACAAAGAAGCAAAAACGAGCAGAAGACGAAGGGGAGGGTAGGCAAGTTATCATAGGTAGGCCCGACTGAACTCGAGAGCCAAACTAAACAATTTAACAGAGCAGGACACAATTTGGACCAAAAAGGTGATGAAAAACACAAAAAGCAAAACAGGAATAACAACAAAACAACAAAACACAACGTAAATGATCTGGGAGCTGAGCTTAGAATAAACTGGAAGGAGCGCATCACCCAGTCATCCACACACACCACTTCTTGGTTTGGGGCAAATGTATTATGTATGCTCATTGCTCATGAGCAGTACGCATCATGTACGTGACCTGGGTTATCTTATTTCGTGGTCGGATCAAGGACGGTCTTTGCCTATACACCACCCAAATAAAGGGACACGTCAGAAGAATGTGGTGCATGCTTGGAACAAGATCGCCCGTCGGGCGGATACTCTGCTGGTAATAATAATATGAATACTTTTCAAGGAACTTCAACGCAGGAGAAGGAGGCCGTTTATAGGCCAATCATGACCCCCTCTATCCCACTAGTACTGGTTGAAGGAAGTGCTGGTGAATATAGTGGAACACAACATTGCCACGAAGAGTAATTAACCTGCTTTCTCTGTTGTTTTTTTTCAGGTGATGGAAAATGTCAGGTTTTTTCTTTTCTTTTATCGATTCAGTTACTTTGGTGAGGAAAAGTGGATATTGATGTGAGCAGTTTCCTGATGTGAGAGGAGTGGCTGGGGGAGAAAGGCAAGTTTGGAAATTATGAAACCTCAACAATCTCTTTAATCAACATATAATCAGGCAGTTTGTTTCTTGATGTTATTCCATAAAAGATAATCAGAATCCATCCATCCATTGGGACCACACTCTGTGCAGAGGTGTTGGTGCTGCCTAAACAGTCTCCTGGCTATTGGCACAATCCTGGACAGGTCTCTACTCCAACACAGGATATCAGCATGCTGGCACTCATTTTGCCAACCTGGAAGGATGACAGGCTGAGACAACCCCACCTGGTATTAATTCAACAGCCAAGTCGGATTCGAACTCAGGACCCTATGGATCCAAGCCCACCACTCTAGCCATTAAGCCAACACCAAGCATACAATCAGAATGAAACACAAAAATGTCCCTTTGATCCCTCCCCTCAGTCGATCCCCTATTACACCAAAACTGAGCAATGAGACGGTTTCCTAACTTTAGAACTGTCGATGATATTCACAGTAGTACAAATCGGCCACATCTGTTTCTCACACCTTTAAAGGTGTGAACCTGTGAAACACTTACCACTATATGGGTATCACAGTGTAGGAGCTAGGAAAAACACAGAAGTTACTTTTGTATGTCTTCAAAATAGCGTTGATGAGCAGAACGAGATTGAGATCAATCTTTTCTGTGAGACAGACACTTCAATTCCCATTAACAAGATGGACCAAGATGGGGACGGTGGAAGAGAATTGAGAATTTCCCGTGGGCGGATATACAATATAATATATATATATATATAATATTATATATATATATATTATGTATATATATATATAATATATTATATATATATATTTGTTGTGGTTCTGGGAACCGCATCCCTCCGACGCAATGGCATCCATCATACAGTGCTCCCCAGACAGTTATGTCATTAATATACGTCCAGATAGACCCTTTCTTCTTGTCTAATGGACAAACGGGACAGTGCGTTGTGTGAATCTGATAGTTAGGTCTGATTATATCTCTGACCTCATTCCGATTCTTTTTCTCCATTCTGAACTAAATGTCACACAAGCCTCGACAAGGTATACAAAAAAAAAATCCTGCCGCGCCACCTGTACAAGCCACGGCAGCACCCTTCACTGTAAGAATGGGTCCTCGTGAAGGCCAGCAGGCACTGCACTCGGACACCCACCTGTAAAAACTGCGGCCATGCCCTTTACGTAAGAATGCGTCCTCACAGAAGACCAAAAGGAACAAAACACCAAACGCCACGCTGCACGGAACACGTGCAGCACAGCGGTAATTTCCACCCACTGGCAGAAGAAATAGGAAGCCCAACAAAACGACGGCGCCGCTACAGGAATGCCGTGCCCGGGTAATTATGGAACAACACACCAAATGCCAACGCCGTACAGTATGCAAGCGGCGCACTCTTTTCAACCCATTCTGAATCTAAATTATATCTATCCTTTTTCATCCAAGCCTACATCTAATAATTATTTCCCATCTTTTCCCTCAATTCCTGACACAGATCAGGGCTGGCACCATTCATACCACCACCTTTGATAAATGACCGCATGCTCGATGGCGCAGACCCACGTGCAGCCCACGGTAATTTATCATACACAGAGCAGGGCATGAATGGCACACATCTTGTTCAGGTCTGGGCATGGGTTTACCAGAGCACTTACCACGGTCGCCGGGGCACGGCCCGGGAGTTCGATGCAGGGCGATTCGTGTCACGGTGTTCAGGGCGAGATGAATCCGCAGCTTGGAATCATCTTGTCAGATGTTAAAGTGGAGCCGCTTCGGCCACACGCTGGGCCGTGTGCTAGACGGGGCCCAACCAGAGCACCCAATTCGGGTGACACATCGCTTCGGGTCATCACCCCCACCCCGCAACAGGATCTATAAAAGGACAGGTCGCAGGCCGTTCGAGCATTCCCCGTCTTGTGGTGGCTTGCCGTCCCTGCTCATCGCTTCTGGTTCCTGTCGGCTCGTTCTGCTCTGTCTGGCCTGGGATCGACAATCTGCCCATTCGCCTCCTGACTCCGCCTTCCTTCACCAGCTCGCTGCTGACTCCGCCCTTCTTCACCGACTTGCCGCTGACTCCACCCACCCACCTGATCCTGTCTGTCACTATGCCACTCGTTTTGACTCTGCCTTTTCTCCACCCACTGGCTTCTGACGCCGCCCAAAGTCCTTCCTTCGCGCCTGACGGTCGCGCCCAATTCTCTGGATCGATGCTTAAGTTGCACGAAGTGCCACAAGCGGGAGACGACGTGCCAGCTGTCACGGAGGTATCGCCCAGCGAACCATCACCCCAAAACGGACCGGATATATATATATATATATAGTATATATATATATATATATATATATATATTATATATATATTATAATATATATATATATATATACATATATATGTAGTCGTGTGCATGCCAGTTAAGACTGACCTTGATGGATCGCCCAAATGGTTCTACCTTGAAGGTGAACGCATGATCCTCTTGGAGATTAATGCGCGCACGGGACAGGAGGTGCAAAGCACGTACCAGATGCATTCACCCAGACGGAGGACAACGAGTTTATACTCGAACCACAACAAATAGACGACACAGGCAATCTTAATAAATAGGGTTTATTAACATAAATTAAGTATTCAAAAAAGGAATTTTTTATTTTTGATACATTGTGAGGCTTGTGTGAGAGCGAACACACAACGCACAGCAAGGGGTACGAATAACAGGGGTGGGGGGGGGGAGGAGGGGAAGGACAAACAGTGGGGAACAGAGACATTAGGAGATCGTGTAAGGGAGAGGCATGTAGCGGGAACACGGGTGTACAAGATGGATATACTATAGGGTCTTTCAGGAAGGAAAAGAGGGAATTTGAAGGAGGTGAGATTGGTTGGATAATTGGGTTGAAACAATCAAGGTTTTGAATGGGGGAAGATAAGAGGTGGTGGTGATAATTGTTTTGAGGCTGGAGGAAGAATGGGATTGAAGAGAGTGTGGGTTTATTCCAAAGCGGGAAAAAAGGAATGAAAGAGTGAAGGTGAGCAGTGATTTGTGATTTGGTAGTTTTACCAGAAGGGGGTTGTTGGCGGAATTGGGTGTCCTGCGGAAATATGGTGGAAAACATTGCTGACAAGGCAGGGGGGGTCGAGACAGAGAGGAGTCAGTAGAAGACAGAAAGAACCACCACCTGACTGCAGTGAGAGAGGGAGAGCGCCAAAGACTCGGCTCATCGTGGGAGATACCACTGATCCTAAATGCCTTGGTTTCCACAGCGTGAAGCCGAGAAAGGTGAGAGTCACGAGCACACAGCTTAGAGAGGAAAGCAGTACTCATCAGGTTGCGGATGAACGCTTTGTATATGGTCAGGAGCTCAGGTGGTCGAGGAAGGACTTTGACGACGGAGGATTCCCAGTCTGGCGACTGGCTTTGGAGGCCAGTTTGGAAATGTGGCTTTCCCAGGAAGATCATGGCAGATAGTGAGACCAGAAGCTAGAAAGAAAGGATTCTCTCCAGAAGATTGCAGAGAAAGTACGATTGGGGGGGGGGGGGGTTCTAATGGTTCTTTCAGAGGAGACATCGTGAGAGGTGAGATTTGTCAGGATTGAAGACATTGTTCCACTGTTGGACCAGTTTGTGATTTTACCCAATCTGGAGAGAGCGAAGAAGCTGCAGCTTGCAGTCTGACAGATGACAGATGGTATGGCAGAGGGTGGAGTCATCAGCAAAGAGATAAGAGAAATTCCAGAGAGTCGGAGAGATCATTGAATGAAAACCAGAAAAAAGAACAGGACACAGAACGCTACCTTGAGGAAACTCCAGCCTGGACAGGAAGGGGGGATGAAAGAACTCCATTAGGGCCACACGTTGTACTGTGACAGGAGAGGAAGTCTACGAGCATGAGAGAAGATGGCCTTGGATACCATAGGAGAGAGTTTGGTGAGCACGGCAGGGTGCCAGACCATGTCAAAAAGCACACAATATGTCTGGGGATATGGCTCTGATTCATGTCCTGCATTGAGTACCTCCATCCTTTGTTGGGAGAGCAGAAGCAGCATACCAGCGGGAGAGTACCTGGTCTGAACCAAAATTGATCACTGAAATCAGGCCCATGGAGAAGAGGAAGGATTTAATGTCTGAAGCGATGATGGATTCCATAACCTTGCTGATGATTGGAGAAGGCCAAATTGTCTGTAGTTGCAGGGATCTGTTTTTGCACCTTTTTATGCAGGCGTATACACCAGGGATACACATCAAAGATGATGTTAATGAAAGTTAGGTAATCTGCCACCTAAATTTCGAGGCGCCTCCACAGTTAACAAAACGAACAAGGGGGAAAAATAAAATAAAAGGAAATCCTCCTTTATTTGGCCTTAGCTTCATCGGAGATTATCCGGTTTGAACCTGGTGTCATCGCCGCGTCGTCACTACACGGGAAACCGCACCCGGACAATGTGTCAAGCCGCTCTCATGGAGCATAGAGAAATTGTACTGAGCATTCGTGTTTGCGTATCAATGGCCAGGGCTCAGGAAACACCTGTGCTCTGTCTTTTCAACGCGAATATGCCAGCTGTTCCTCTCTTTGCACCAGGTCCGTTCATTACGATCACCCACCTTCCCTCCTTGACCTATGAATGAGCACAGACATCACTTCAAGGCCCCTGATCGGCCAGCAAGGCACAGTCTTCTTCCCTCCTCAGAACGTACAGCTCACGACTCAGACCGAACAGTTCCAATGGCTATTGTTTCTGCCCAGTGCGAACAAATTCACACTCAACGGCGCTGTCCAACTGACATTAGCCAGCGGTATGCGACTTATGAAAAAATTTGTCTAAAACGCTGGCACACGTCGAATACGTTATGGGTAAGGTTTGTATACTTAAGAGCATTGCCTGAAAAAACACTGCCATACGTCGTAGTACGCTGGGCTTTCATCGTGTACTTTGCGGTTGTCCTCAATTTTAGCATGCTTGAAAATTTTATGACATATGCCAGCGTAATGACTCACACGTTCCGCTACGCTGGCCATAAGTTGAGGCCGTTCTGCGATCTTGGACACACGTCGAGGCACGTTAGCGATCGTTGACACGTCGAGGCACGTACTGTGTAAGTTACTCATAAGTCGAAAACACGTCGAGGTAAAGCACTTAGCGTACCCAAAACTTAGTTTATAAACCTATGAGAGTAACGTGTTGTAGGCACGTTACACGATCCGTTGGACACACGTCGACGGCACGTTACTTGTAGTTACTCATAAGTCGAAACACGTCGAGGTAATGGCTTAGGTAACCCAAAACTTATTTATAACCTATGAGTAAACTGTTTGGTGTAGGCCACGTTACACGATCGTTGACACCATCGAGGCAACGTAGCGATCGTGTTGACACACGTCGAGGAACGTTAACTTCTGTAAGTTACTCATAAGTCGAAACACGTCGAAGCGTAATGCTTAGCATACCAAAACGTATTTCTACCTATGAGTAACGTGCTTTGAACCTTGTGTAACTACCTCCAACGCTATTGACGTATGTAGACGTATTTGATTGACGGTTTCTGGACGACCACAGAAGCTTACTGAACGCTGTTTCTAATTTACAGCTACCGTTATAATCGCGTTTCATTGCCAGCGTTAAAAAAAAACAACAATAATTTCGATATTTCGTCACGTGCCGTACGTCACGTTCGTTGGCCTCTTCAGTTTGCTCATGTCTATTCTTATTCCTCCTCTGGTGAATATTTTTGTGTTTGAGGATTATTGTCCCACGTCGACGTCGAAACTTAAAAAAGCAAATGTCCGAATATATTTTAAAATTCATGATTAGGACTAAAAAAAAAATAATAATAAATAAAAAAAACAACAACAACAACCTTCAGATATTTCTCACGTTGCCTTCACCGGAGCCAAGGAGAAAAAAAAAAATGTGCCTTCTGACGGAGAAAATAAAGTTTCGGGTATGAACATTACCGCGACGTGTTTGCGACTTATGAGAACGTACAAGGAACTTGTGTCGACGTGTGATCAACGATCGCATATCGTGCCCTACAACTTCTTCCAGCGTAGCAGAACGACGTGAGCCATACGCGCGAGTACGTTCGTAAAATTTTCAGCATGACTTGAAAATTTCACGACGTACGAGACATTACCACGAAATATGACAAGGCATTACTTCATCGTTTTTTAGCGTGCTTCTCGTCATACACAACTTACCCAGTAACGTACTTTGACGTTGCCAGCTTGGTTCGCGCAAAAATTTTTCATAGGTCGGCATACGCGGCTAATCGTCAAAGTGTGCACTGCGGTTGGTTTGACTTCAATTTTCAGCGGTTATGATTTAAATCGCGCGTGCGGCAGGTTTTAACAGGCTTTTACGCCACGAGTTCGCGCGATACGTGCAGCGCGCTATGCCTAAGTTGAAACTATCATTGGGCATAGGTGTGAACGCCGAAAACAGGCTAAGCATTCGTTGGTATTAAGTTATCTGTAAGACAACGAAACGATTCTGTGCTCGTTACTAATATGTTATTCATTACGACCAACACGTTATGAGGGTATACGACCCAAAACTTTAAAAAAAACATCAAAATTTGCAGTGTACGCCAACGTTTACATACATTTTTATACGTTGCCATTGCTGGCTAATCGTCAAGGTTGTGACAGCAGGCCTTCAGCACGTTGAATGTTTGCACTAGCCATATATTTATGTATGTCACCCCTTTGAGGTTTCTTCAAGGGAATTACAAAGGAAATTTGCATAGGCAAAGCCATTCAGCCATCATGCCTGCGCCACAGCAATGCCAGATTCTCCAAAAAATCCATCAATACCTTTTCCCTTCAGTGCAGCCTTGGCTGCTACACTGAGTACTCATTTTGCCGACCTCAGAAGATAAACAGGCCGAGTCAACCCCCCTTCGTGTTAATTCTGCCAGCCAATAGGGCTTGGAAACTCAGACCGTTGGATCCCAAGATTACCACCCTAATGCCGAAGCCACACCAGGTAAATTGTGTATTTTCTTCCTTACAATAGTTTATGCAAAGCTGTATCACTGTGAACTAAGATTCATGTCCTGTGCTTGAGACTTGAAAGAGTGGGGAATAACTGGCTGTCAAGAATTATCGAATTTTTACGCGTCGTGCAAGTTAGCGGAGAGATTTGCTAACTAAACTCGTACTTGATGTACGAGTTTTAAAGCTTTTGGGAAATGTTGATTTAAATCCTGCAATGACTCGAAGGAAAACTAAAACACCCAGATCAATAAAATGGGAGGAAAATACAACTGGAACATTACACAAATGATATGCTTGCTTGAGTGCTGAACCATTATTAATGGTGAGCGCTCTGCCAAGAAATTTGGTAACATGCAACACCCCTGACATCACAACAATTTAATGGCCACGCGCATTACACCGACAGGCATGCCTCACTCACAGCCGGCCACGCTTGATATCATGGCCCCGCTAGTGCTCCATGGTGCCACTCATTACCTTTACACACCTGTTTGTGCACGAATCACTTGTGTTGTGTGTGTGTGATGTGATGTGGTGTGTATATATATAATATATTATATATATATATATATTATATATATATATATATATATATATATATATTATATATATATTGTCAATGAGTGCGTGTGGCTTCTTGAACTTGAACTTGACAGATTGGACGGAGGTTTGAAAGTTGAAAACATTTCAGTGAAGATGGGTCTATTGTGAGAATATAAAATATCACCCATAACATGCAAAAAGCTATGTACACTTGTTTTGACTCCCAATAAAAAAGTCTTTCAGGTCTTTTGGTTGATTTTTCCTTTTACTTGAAGCTTTATTTTTATTTTTTTCTGGGAAAAAAAAAACATTGAAAGTAGTACTAATTTAAAAGCATGAAAGTGGTAGTTGTGGGAAGGGTGACGGTGGTGGCGGGAAGTGCATACTCTTTGTATTGTAAATTTGATAATTTTGTACGCCACGAACTCCGGAATTTTGGCGGCATGAGTTATTGTTGTGTCGCCCTCTTCAGGGTCTTATCTCAAAATGGTCCATTCGTTCAGTCGAAGCTTTGTGTTTGCGCGTTCGTTTCCTCAACACACCAATCGTTTAAAAAAGAAATTTCTGATTGAGAGAACATTGAAATATAAGTGCAATCACTTTTACTAAATGATCTGATCTACGATGAGGGTTACCATGCATCAGCATCTCCTGTGGAAGGGTCACCCGGCATCGATCTCACATGGCCGGATCACCTGACATCGATCTCGGCTGGTGGAGGTGCACCCTGCATCGATCTTCCCGATGCGAGGGATCACCATGCTGTAATCTTCCGATAGAGGCGTCACGCTTGTAGTTGAGGCTCATGTGGTGCATATTATTGCTATTTGCATGGTTGGATTTTTACCTCCACCACCTTAAGGTAGAAGGAGGTTATTGTCTTAACCACTGTCTGTTGTGTGTCTAGTCTTATTTGTTTGTATGTAAAGATATATCAAAAAGTTTGTTGATGGATTCGGATGAAAACTTGCGTGGAAAAGTTGGTTGTGACAGGCAGAAAATTTATAGATTTTGGTGAGTCCGGATCTGATTCCGAACCCACTACGATAATTTTTAAGCAAATCTTCAACATTGAGACATCGACTAAAAAAACCGGATTGTGTCTATGGCACAATATCTCAAAAAGTTGTGGCAGACTAGTCGGACGAAACTTGGGTGACAGGTTGGAGTGGTGCCATAAGGAAGATATTTGATTTCAGTTTTGGTGAAGATCAATCCGAGATCGCGATACGAAGAAGATTTTTTTTATTTTAAGTGATTCTTCACCATTAGGCAGATGAGGCCAAAAACGTTATGTATATCGCATGATATTCTTCAAAAAATTGTATTGGCCCATATGGTGACTGCTGATTGCCGTGAGCAAGGATGCCCTCTACCCGAGTGGCTTTCGATTTGTATTGTCGTTGTGGTTGTCAGTAGAGCAGTGGTGTCGTGTATAAATTACTGTAAAGTATCGATGTTTATCACCTTTTTTGACTGTAATGGAATCAATTAATTTTTTTATTGGTTAATGGCTCTGTTTGGCCCCGAGCCTCATGGTTTGGGAATTCCAAGGTAGAACTTATATCTTATCTCAATATAATATATAATGGCCTTGCCAATCTTCTAATTACTGCCTTTGTACATGCTGAGTAAAAGTTTCATTGACGTCTCCAATGTCTTTGCCTTGCAGTGATTATTTGTAAGCTCATCCAGTGAGACAGATCACACTAAACGGGTATTCTCATACAATGAAGGGATGCGATTGATTCCTTCATTGCAAGTGATTATTTTCACCGGTTTGAATAAGGAGGAAATCCCGGTCGTGGAGACCGCTCATTTTATTCGACAATCGTAGTTCTTATGCATTCCTACTTTAAAAATTAGGGTGCACCCAAATGGGCTCGTTTGGTACACTGAGCTGTTGTTTAAGCTGTTAAGCCCTTACCCTAACCCTTAACCAACGTTCCACTTCTTAACTGCAGCCTGACGATTTATAGTCAGGTACGAGAATCAAACTCAAACAATAGACAGCTCAAAGCAAGCACCACACATCTCCCACACTATTGCCAGTAGGTGAGTTGATAAATAATCGTTCACATCCTGATACCACCGACATGCTGGTATGTATGGCCGAGTCGCCAACATGGATAGATGAATCCATTGCTTCAAGGCCATTTATTGTGTGTTTTTTCGGTTTCTTGCCCGTGATCACACACTTTCGCGGGAGACAGTCTCGACATGGGATGTATTTCGTAGTATGAGCGGGAGTTGTTATCACCTTTTCTTCTGCGTTCAAAACAGAACACAATTCCGACGAGTTTGAGACATTGGCACACAATGTCTGCCGGTCATTAAACAATACAATTCCCTTTCAAGTGATTTGCCCTGATGCAGCCACAATTCACCAAAGTCATTCGTTTTGGACATTTTCCATTACGAGCACCGCATTTGCCTGCCTTGGTGCAACGCAGTGTGTGTTCCGTCACTTTTAAGTGCCTACCGCTGATTAAAGAGAAAGAAAAAACAAATTTCAAAATTGGATTACATGAATCTTTAACACGGTATCGTTCTCATGGAATAACGAACAAACAACCGTTCGGCAAAGAATGAACAGAGAAAGTGGGGAAAGCGGGATACGCTGCACTCACCTCTAATCCGTCGAGACGGTTTGAATATCGACTCCAGCTATAAAACTGGCATCCTTGGTGTTTCCGTTGCAGGGCGACGTAGCAATGAGGTCCGTTCCTCGTAGACGTTAACTTGTGTCCCAGTCTGCCAGCATTAGTTTGGTGGAAGCTAAAGATCCCACGGTGTCCTTCGTGAAAGTAGGTGAATTTTCGCGGCACCTGAACAAAAATTGATTGAAGTTCCTGCCCTAAACCTACAGGGGGGCGCTTCATCAGCGAGTGGCTGCACCCCCAGAAAATTGATGCGACCGCAGCAGTGTGCTCGCGGACATAGAAGAAGGGGGAAAACAAACAATGCCACTGAAATCAGATCAGGAAGCAGCTATGCAGACACAACGAACTGTGAAAGGCAGACCTCAAGTTGACAAAACAGGGGCAGGGAAAGTGGAGGTGAGCACTGAGCATTGAGTTTGATTGTAGGGAAGGTAACAAAGAAAAAAAATTCTTGCAGGAAGGCGTGCAAAGCAGTCTGTGTGGAAGGGGAAAAGAGCAGGAGGAGCAAGACCACGAATAGAGCTAGTAAAAAAGCTGTGTCCAACCGTGTATGTATGATCCCAACTGCCGATGGTGAGCAAGAAGCAGACCATGACACTCAGCTTTCTGCATGCAAGCAGTTCCAATGGTCGTGAGTCTCAAGAGGAGCAGAGAGGCAAGCGGCTTAGTCATCAGCTCCCAGCGGCTAGGAGTCACATAGCATGAGACTGGATGAAGGCTGCTACCATCAGAAGGTAAACTCAGTGATGGCAGAAGGAGATTTGACCTAGTGGACAATTCCGAACCAGGGAGCGCCAGGTTGGAGCTGATGATCTGCCCTGTATGTACAGTTGTTGGTAATGAAACCAAGGTTCTGTAGACTGAACCACTCCAGAGGCCTGGTCATACCATTCAATTTGGGCATTTGCCTGCTTAATCTTATGGTAGAACAAAGTTAGAACACGATCTTTCATACACTTAAAATGAATCTTCGTGATGCTTTACCTGTTAAGTATTTTCTCCAGTCGGTGGAGAGGGATTCAGCCACAGCCTGCCATATGGAAGTATGTGAAAGAGTCCTTGCACAGAGGAGTCATGCTGCAAAGTGAGGTAGCGAGATGCTGAGATTTGTGCCATAGTGAGGACAAACATGGTAAAACACTACCTGGGGACTCTGGCCCTCAAGTTAATATCCTATGGGATATAATTACATCCGAATACAGCAAGGGCACTCGCTAGAGTGCATACCTCCGCCCCATAATGCTTGATCCATGAGAACATATTCAGGCCCATTTACATTTTTGATAATCATGCGATATATCATTTTTGGCCCTATCTCTCAATGGGTGAATAATCACATTGAAAATTAAATATTTATCGTACCAAATCCAGATTCAGATCTTCACCAAAATTGAAGGAATTTGTCCTTGCCACACGCCCAACGTGTCCACCATGTTTCGTCCGAAGTCTCGCAACAAAACCTGCACACAAAAAACAAAGACAAAGATGGGTGAAAAGATAACCTCCTTCACTTCTGGTGCGAGGTAACAACAACTGCTTTCATTTAACAGAAGATCTGAATAACCATGTCTCGGAGTGAACTTTGCGACATGATTATGTGACATTTGATGGAAATCATTGCAGGTGTCAGACGGAACACATGCACAGGAGGTGTCCAGGAGATAAGCGCTCCTACATCTGTCCTGAGATTGTCAAGGTTGAGATATATATTCGTGTGTGGCTGAACGAAAGCCAAAATGATGACAAGGATCAGATAGGAAATTGTAGTAATTGAGGTCTGCTGCCAATGATCTATTCCACCACGTTGCATTGTACAGTGCAGAAGTTGATGGTTTATCATAATACATCATTTCCTTTCTGGAGACAGGGTTCGTGATATTTATGTGATGCAGGCACCCACCCTGATATGAACAGGGGGAAACAGCAGGGAACGAACTCGGCAATAGACTAACTGATTTTATACATTTTCATTTTATACATTACATGTTATATATTATGATAATGTGAAACTGGAAACTCTCCGCAGACCAGCAGTCAATGACTCGCGTACCGGCATCGGTCCGCGTACCACCACTTTGAGTAGCACTGCACTAGAAGATAGTTATTACAAGGTTGAAGGAATGGATAAATAATTCGCAGCAAGTAGCAGAATGTGAGAAACTTGTCGATAATAGTTGGTTACGGTTGTAGAGTGAGGTTGCTGAGGATATTGGAAGTGGTGAGGGTGCACCGGCAGCAGGCGGTGGTGAGGGTGCAGAGAGTGCAGGCAGTGGTGAGAGTGCAGAGAGCGCAGGCAGTGGTGAGTGTGCAGAGAGCGCAGGCAGTGGTGAGTGTGCACGAGAGCGCAGGCAGTGGGTGAGTGTGCAGAGAGCGCAAGCAGTGGTGAGTGTGCAGAGAGCGCATGCAGTGGTGAGTGTGCAAGAGAGCGCAGGCAGTTGGTGAGTGTGTGCAGAGAGCGCAGGCAGTGGTGAGTGTGCAGAGAGCGCAGGCAGGTGTGAGTGTGCAGAGAGCGCAGGCAGTGGTGAGTGTGCAGAGAGCGCAGGCAGTGGTGGAGTGTGCAGAGAGCGCAGGCAGTGGTGAGTGTGCAAGAGCGCAGGCAGTGGTGAGTGTGCAGAGAGCGCAGGCAGTGGTGAGTGTGCAGAGAAGCGCAGGCAGTGGTGAGTGTGCAGAGAGCGCAGGCAGGTGAGTTGCAGAGAGCGCAGGCATGGTGAGGGTGCAGTGACCAGCAGTGGTGAGGGTGCAGTGATCGCAGGCATGGTGTGAGGGTGCAGTGATCGCAGGCAGTGAGTTGAGGGTGCAGTGATCGCAGGCAGTGGTGAGGTGCAGAGAGTGCAGGCAGTGGGGAGGGTGCAGAGAGTGCAGGCAGTGGTGAGGGTGCTGCAGAGGTGTGCAGGCAGTGTGAGGTGCAGAGAGTGCAGCAGTGGTGAGGTGCAGTGGTCGCAAGGCAGTGGTGAGGGTGCAGAGAGTGCGGGCAGTGGTGAGGGTGCAGAGAGTTCAGGCAGTGGTGAGGGTGCAGAGATTGCATGCAGTGGTGAAGGTGCAGAGAGCGCAGGCAGTGGTTCAGGTGCAGCAATAGAGATTGGTAGGAATGAGGCATGGGAGTTTGTATGGGGGATGAGACTATTAAATATGTCGATTCTTCATTCTGCAGGAAGGATCGTAGACATAGAATTCTGTGCAGTTTTGAAAGAGCAGGAGTTGGGGACATTGAAGGAAGGGGAAAGGATATTGTATCGGGTCATGGCAGGAAGAAGTTGGTTGTGGTACACCAAGATGTGAATGATGAAGGGAAAGTTTACTCAGAGGTTTTGAAAAATAGATGCAGGATATTGAGTAAGTGGTGCAAAACAAAGGGTTGTGAGGTTATGTTTTCTGGCTTCCTCCTAAGATTAGGAAACAATATAGAAATTATGAGCAGAATGATAGACGTCAACCAATGGCTGGAAGAATGGTATAGGGAGAAAGGTTTTACATTGAAGAAGTAGTGGGAATCATTTCAGGGACAAAGGGAGTGCTTCTGGAATGATGTCCGTATGTTAAATAGAAAGGGGGCAGCAAGGTTTG
>CM068953.1:7706563-7723264 GCA_035128595.1 Eptatretus atami
GTTTAAAATAACAGGACTGGAGTTAGATTTATATCACTATCGGAGTAGACAGAGGCAAGTTAAGAAAATTACTCGGCAAGCCAAAAGAGAGTATGAGAAGGACATGGCTAAGAATATTAAACATAATAGAAGGCTTCCTTTAAGTATATCAGGGAAAAGAACAGGTTAGTACCAGTGTGGGCCCATTGAGGAATAGCATCGGGAGAGTGGTTAGTGATGAAAGTGAGATGGCAGCTTATTAAACTGGTATTTTTTCTTCAACTTTTACACAAGAACAGTCAGGAGAATTGCCAATAGCTGAGAGTATCTATCGAGGAAGGTGAGGAAGGGCTTTTACAGAAGATCCAGGTTGGAGTGGAGGAAGTAAAGGAACAGCTAGGTTATTTAAGAGAAGTTAAGGCTCCAGGTCCAGATAATATGCATTCGAGAGTATTGATGGAGGTGGCTGAGCAGCTAAGCGAGATGTTAATGGATATTTTCAATAGTTCACTGGAGTCAGGACAAGTACCGGAGGTTGGAGAGTAGCAAATTTAACACCATTATATTTGAAAGGATCCAGAGAAGAATTGGGAAACTATAGACCTGTTAGTTTGACTTCAGTTGTGGGGAAGGTGTTGGAGACATTAATTAGAACCAGATGAGGAACCATTTAAACAAATACAACCTAATTAAAGGTAGTCAGCATGGGTTTCACCAAAGGTGGTCCTGTCTAACAAATCTTTTAGAGTTATATGAAGCAGTGTCTGATGGGTGGATGAGGGAAGACAGTGGACATAGTATATCTAGACTTTAAGAAGGCATTTGATGAGGTACCACATCGGAGGTTGTTCGTCAAGTTAAGGGCTTTTAGGTTGTATTCGAAGAGGGTCATTTATAAATCAAAAGAGGTGGTGTTAACATTGTACAGGAATTTAGTGAGGGGCACATCTCGAATATTGTGTGCAGTTTTGGTCGCCACAACTTAGGAAGGACATAGCTGCCATAGAGAGGGTTCAGCAGCACAGGGCTACTAGATTGATTTCTGGTCTAGCTGGACTCAGCTGTGAGTGGCTGAAGGAGATGGGGAAAGGAAAGTGTGAGGAAAGGGAATACACTAGAAAGGATGCAGTAGCAAGGTGATATGATGGAGATGTTTAAGATAATGAAGGGTATAGACATATTCAGTGCAGAAAAATTATTCAGCAGATTAGACAGTGATAGGACCAGGGGCCATAGCCTGAGAGTAAAGAAGAGGAGAGTTAAGACGGTAGTAAGGCAGGGGTCTTTCATTCAGAGAGTAGTTAATGCATAGAATGGTCTCCCTGGAAAGGCGGTGGCATCAGAAACAGTCGATAAGTTTAAATTGGAATTAGTTAGGTACCTGGAAGTTATGAAGATAGAGGGGTGTATGGATGTTCGCAGCACTTTTATGGAGCTTGAACATAGATGGGTGATTGTGTGCATGTGTACGGAGTGTTTGTGGGGGGGGACTCATCAAGGGGTGTTGTGTGGTTGATGTGTGTTTTTTACCCAAGCTCATGCTCCCTCCCCTGAAAAGAAGGAAAAAAAAAAACTATTTAAAAAAACCCCACAAAAAACACTTAATGAAAAAAAAAAACATTTTGCATTTCCCTATTTTGATGTTGTGTTGATAAATTGGTGTTGTGTTTATGTGGTGCAGGCATGATGGACTGAATGGCCTCCACCTGTGTCTAATTTCCTTGTGATTGTGGTGATATAGCTCGGATAATTCCAATTGCTCTGGCTCATAGGCTCACACCAGAGGCCTGAGGCCTTCATAAGTCCCATGCTGCCAGTCGGCGCTTACCTTTCGATATTTGATGATCCTTTTGACAGTGGCTCAGGCTGTTTTATATGTATTGAGAAAACCTATAGGGAGGGCAAGGCGATTTTGAATATGATACTTTTGAAGAGGCTTACTCTCGTACCAAAATGGCAAACATATGATTTCTCTCAGGTTACAATTGTGGGTGGTGTCACGCCAGCTGTCCATCCAATGGGTATATAGCAGACATACATACATACATACATACATACATATATACATACACTCAGTGTACAAAACATTAGGAATACCTGCTCTTTTCATGAAATAGACCTATCAGTTGAATCAAGCTGAAAGCTATGATCCCTTGTTGATTGCACCTGTTAAATCCACTTCAGTTTGTGTAGATGAAGGGGAAGAGACAGGTTAAAGAAGGATTTTTAAGCCTTGACACGATTGAGACATCGATTGTGGATGTGTGCCGTTCAGAGGGTGAATGGGCAAGACAAAATATTTAAAGTGCCTTTGAATGGTATATGGTAGTAGTTGCTGGATGCACCGGATTAAGTGTGTCAAGAACTGCAATGCTGCTGGGTTTTTCAATCTCAACAGTTTCTCGTGTGTATCAAGAATGGTCCACCATCCAAAGGACATCCAGCCAATGGCACGCCAGTGGTTGAAAACGGCTCATTGATGAAAGAGGCCAAAAGAGGCTGACATGAATGGTGCAGAGCAACAATCGGGCTACAGTTGGTCAACTGACAGTCCAGTACAACATTGGTGCTGAAAGACCAAAAAATAATGCACAACTCGTCGTACCTTGACATGAATGGGGTATGGCAGCCGACGACCGTACAGATTTCCACTTCTCTCAGCAAAAAAGACAATAACCTCCAGTTGCATTGGGCGAAGAAACAAAAACACTGGACATTGGAGGATTGGAAAAGCATTGCCTGGTCTGATGAATCCCGGTTCCTGCTGTTTAACGCTGATGGGAGGATTAGGGTATGGAGAAAACCACATGAGTACATACATCCATCATGCTATGCATCAACATTCCAGGCTGGTGGTGATGGTGGTGGTGTGATGGTGTGGGGTGTGTTTTCATGGCACACATTCAAACCCCCTGATAAAAGTGGAGCAACGTTTGAATGTCACAGGATATCTAAACATCATTGTCAATCAGGTGCATCCCTTCATGGCAGCAGTGTATCCATCTGCGAATGGATATCTTCAGCAGGATAATGTCCCACGCCACAAGGCTGGGATTGTCCAGGAATGGTTCCACGAACATGACAGTGAATTCAGCTTACTGCTGCAGTGGCCTGCCCAGTCACCAGATCTCAATCCAATTGAGCATCTGTGGGATGAGATGGACCGACATATTCGGAGTAGAGATCCACTACCAGCCAACTTGACACAACTGTGGGAAACATTGGAGTCAACATGGACCAACATCCCTGTGGAATGCTTTCGACATCTTCTGGAGTCCATGCCCCAACAAATTGAGGCTGCTCTGAGGGAAAAAGGGGGTGAAACTCAATATTTGGAAGGCGTTCCTAATGTTTTGTACAATGAGTGTAGAATACATACAATTGCTCTATTTTACTGTTAATAGATTTGCATGTAGTATAAAAGGGTGATTGAAACACACAATGGGACAAATTTTCTTGGAAGTCAAGTCCTAAGCCGTTCAACACCGAAAATCACTGCAAACAATGGTAAACTGTTCTCCACTTATTTTGCACCGTGTGGTTGTTTGCGGTTGTTTGTAATTATCAGGTGACAGCTCACCTGCTCTTCTTGAAGGACACCATGGTGTGTTTAACGTCCACCAACTAATGCCAGTGGACATGACGCCAAGTTTAACGTCCATCCGAGGGATGGCACACACATTGACGAATCACCTTGCCTGTGAAACACCAGGATAACAGTTTATAGCTGGGTCAGGATTCAAACCGAGGCTAGACATCTTGTGCATACCTCTAGGCTATCTTGTCAGCCCCTCCATAATAATATATACTCATGTAGCGACTAATACAAAAAAACTTTTGCGTTTCTTCAACGACTGTGGGTATCTCAGTTCGACAACTTTTTGAGCATTCTTCATATTTTCAAATTCCTCTTTAATTCACACACTGGCTTTGCTCACGACGTCATTTTTGTGATAACAACAGCTACAGTCCATCAATTGTGTACAAATCAATGTAATTGCTGCGTCTCAAAGTAAAATTAAATGTGTAAACGTTGTACTCTTGGTGTGTGTAAATAATAACAGCACCCCCATGATGAGACGCACCAGGCAGGTCACGTGTCCTCTTGGTTTTGACATTTGATTTTCAAAAGGAAATTCAATAAATCTTCTTCAACGTTTAATATCCAATCATCCATCGCAATCGGTTGTCATAAATTTATCAACGATGAAATCAAGGCCATTGGGCTTTGTCCATGCACTTTTACATTTCCATTGTCCTTTATTGTCCTTCCATTGTGAACGATTGTTGAATATGTGACAAAAAAGGTCGTAAAGAAAATCAACTTAGGCTTTTAATTATCATCCTGTCGGTATTGTGTTGATCACTGGCAAGGTTACAAAATTCATCTTGGAAACTCTCATGAGCAGAGAAAAAGGATAATTACATGAGAGAGAGTCACATTTACTCATGATTAGCACACACCAGTATATTCACTTCACCTTCAGACAAACACTGAACCAAAACTAGAAGGACACTCGGAAGAGCGCATACCTCATCTATGCAATGCCTGAACCACGAGAACATATCGGGCCCAATACATTTTTGAAATATCATGCTATACAGTACTATATCGTTTTTGGCCCGATCTCTCAATGGTGAAGAATCACTTAAAAAAAATAAATAATTCTCGTATCCAGATCCGGATTCAGATCTTCACCAAAACTGAATCTATCCTTCCTTGCCACACACCCAACCTGCACACCAAGTTTCATCCTATTCTGCCCACAACTTTTTGAGATGTACTGCGCACATACATGCAAACAGACAAACAAACAAGAAGACGTCGTGCAGAGTACGGAACTTGCAAAATCCATAAAACAAGTTTGACCTCAAAAATAATTGACTGGTTGAATTCAATGACCTGAAATATAAATACTCTTCAAATTTCAAGTCAATCGGATGAAAAATTGTGGATTTTAGAAATCTCACCTAAGTTATTGGACTTTGCTATGTGACCTCTTGACTCAAAAACAATAGGCTTTTCCTTTTGACAAACACTACCACTTGGTGAAGTTTCCTGAAGATCGGTTTAGAATTGTGACTGTAGGCGACAACAGACAGACAACGGACAGACAGACAGACAAGCCGGTAGGTGGACATGGGTAGTCGATTACCCAATAGAACTGACGCGATGGGCCCGTTCGATGGGGAATGACCTGAGGATTAAGCACAAGAAAATTCATGATTCTAGCTTCAAGGGTTAATGCTGCAGTTTGTTTTTTCGTTAAATACCCCACATTTAGAGGTTTTTGGCGTTGCTAGGCAACGGAGGGTCCATAGCAACAGTTCTTTCTCACACATAACTAGGACATACCATGAACTCCTATACAGTTTCATGTATATCTGACTCATAGTCTCTGAGATATAACGAACTTCGTTTTTTATTGTCTTCGACCAAGGTTCATTCAAAGTCTATTTCTCGACAGTTTTCATAGGATCCGGCTGGAATTTTTGACAATATGGCTGAATCTTTTGCCCACAGTCGTTCGTGGTCCGATTTTTGATTTTCGAAAAATTAATTTTTGAGATTTTTTTGAAATTTCAAAGGTCCGTTGCTAGGCAACGGATGGGTCCACTACACGTTCTCATTTGCACACAACTAGGTCATTGGTATGAACCTACCAACAAGTTCATCGAAATCGCCATTGTATTAACGGAGCACTGGACCGAACAGACATACATACAGAAAGCCGGTAGGCAACATGGCTGTCGCTCTAGATGGAAAGCTGGCCGACGCGACTAGCCGATATTCATGTACATGCTATCAATCAATTTAGCACAATAAGTATGATTATCACAGCCTCTTAGTTTGCGCCAGAACCGCCTTGTGAAATTTCAGGCATGTTTCCGAAGAGACTCTAACAAATGGCAGCCTGGTAATTCCATTTATCTATCGCTAAAGATTTTATTTTTTTATATGATGCTGTAAGACATTCTCCTTGGGCACAAAAAACAGGTCCCTTGGAGGTCCCGTTTCGGAGGTATGATTTTTTTGTACAGTCCACAATAAATGTACGATGTACGATAAAGAATTTTAGCTGTTTCTAAGGCCTAAGTCACATTTGCCACGGGCCGTGGGGTCTACAAAATATCGGCCACTAGCAATTATAGGGCGGCCGCAGTATTTCCACGGTCACACAATGTAGCAGTCACATATTGTTTTTATTTTCGGGGAGTCGCACGGCGTATTTATAAATTGTGGAGACCGAAACGTGGGGTGCCGTACGGTCTTTGATTTGATGTCGCACGGTGACCTTAGGGCGTTCCTGCGGCGGCATAGATATTTCAAGCCAGACGCGAGATGCCCGACAGGCGACCGCAGGGGGCCCTAAGGCGAACGTGCGCGCAGACGGACGGTAACGAGTGGGTTCTTTTTTTCTTTCTTTTTTTTACCAGTTCTTTGTTTTGGCTTGTCGAATTGCTACAGCGAACGTAGAAATGAAAAAGTTATAACTCCGCGCTATAATTCACGGCGACCCTACGGCCTGTAAAATATAGCCAACGGCGTAGGGCCACCCTGAGGCCACTGCAGAACTCTGCGGCCGCCGCACGTTTCTGTCAATTCAGAGGGCGTACGGCTGCCGTATCCTCGCCGTAGAGCAATGTGACTTAGGCCTAAGCAACGGAGGTGTGCATAGCAACCATTCATTTTTGTGTACATGCTAGCCACATTGTACACATTTCACCCAAGTTTCATCAAAATCAGACTCTTTCTCTTAGAGATATTCGCAATTAACCGTTTCTGAATGTTGACATATACTCGCCCAAAACCTATCTCTCCTATAAATATTTTTTGTTAGGCTGCAAATTGGCATGAAGAGAGTTAAAAAGTTAAAAACTCTAAGCTTCGATTTTTCGATTTTTTTTTTATTTTTTTCGATTTTTGCACCACTTTAAAGGGCCGTTGCTAGGCGCCCGCGGGTCCCATATTCGAAAGCACACGATTCCCAGAAATATTGGTCCTACCTACCAAATTTCATTGGAATCGGTTGAGTGGTTTGCCCCTAGGCTTGACCAAAGTTTCGCGGACAGACAGACAGATGGAAATGTCCAGAATAAGTACTGCTAAGAGCAGCCAACAGAATACCAAAATCGACTAACCAATATACTTACAAAATCTTCAATTTTGCAAGTAACAAACACACAGAGGGGTGAAAACATCACCTCCTTCACCTTCGTTGGTGGAGGTAACAAAGCTTCCTGCGTTTCAGCTTCACATGATCAGCTGCTTGTCATGTACATGTATATTATATGTCATCGTAACTTATCTTGCCTGGATCACTCACCTCTTTGTCTAAAAACTGACACTCAGTTTTGGTCTTATTTCACCCGTGTCAATCAACTGGAATGCACTTCAGGGTGTTTGCGGGAGTTAGCGTCCGAGGGGGAGGCACACTCGCCTCTAAGCCGTCTACCTTGGGTTCCAATCCCGACCCACGTATGTCCTATAAACTGTCATCTTGGTGTTTCATCCTGGATGATTAATCAATGTGTGTGTGTGTGTGTGTGTGTGTGTCGTCCCTCGGTCCTCCGATGGACGGTAAACGGGGAGTCCCGTCTACCTCCCCACACCCATTGGATGGTGAAGATCCCATGGTGTCCTGGTGAAGAGTAGGTGAGCTATCGCTGGCACTATGAACAAATTATTGCCATCACTACTTATTTTAATGTCACGTGTGGCCAGCCTGTTCATGAAAGACTTGGGCCAAACCCTTACCCCGACCATCCCCACAAAAATGTGGGAATATTTGTGGCCGTTAAAGGAAGGGGATTAATTATAAGAACAAAGAGAGACAGACAGACAGAGAAGATGGGGACACCAACAGCAGAGTTGAAGAACAAAATAGAGGAGAATTGGACAATCCATGGGTGTGGGGAGGAATGAGCGGTAGAGGAGGATGCTCGGGGTAGGCAAGATGGATAAGGAAACTCTCAGGAGGGAAAACTGGAAATTTCGATGGAGGTGGGCTGGGGGTGTGGGAGGGGGTTAACCGGGGTACAAAAGATCATGTTGTTGGATTGGGGATGATCTGAGATGGTAGTGAACAGCTGTCTTGAAGACTTGGAGGGAAGACTGAGATTACAATGGACGTGGAAGTTGGTTTCACAGGCGGAAAAAAAGAGAAACGTTTGAGTGGAGGTGAGTCTGGATTAGGTATTTCACCAGGAGGAGGTTAATGCTGGACTTGCACGTGTGCCCTGCAGAAACATTGGGGGGATGGGGTGGTTGTAACAAAGCACAGAAAGAGCAGATGGTGCAAGACCAGAAAGGAGGCGGAAGAAGACAGAGAGACCACCGACCTGTCTGCGATGGCGAAGTGATGGACCCACAGACAGACTCGGCTTCATCGCAGGATATTTAAATATATTTTTATTTTCATACATCATCCTTATCAATGGCCATTGTCTTTACAGACCATTGGTGATGTCTAAGCAGTCTATTGGCAATAGTTATCTTTGGAGGTTTTCCATTGCTTTCCCAGCATTCCATTCTGGGTACTGACCTTGTTCTGCTTTCGTATGCAGAACATGGCTGCGGTTAGCACCAGTGACTGGGAGGGTGGCTGTGTCATTGATGCAGTGTCCCTTGTAGGTAAGAGTAGGAATTTAGAATTTGTTCAGGGTGCTGGAGATAGCTCACCTACTCTTCGCAAAGGCCACTTTAGGTTCTTTAACATCCATCAACTCGTGCTGGTAGACGGGACACCCAGTTAATTGTCCGTCAGAATGACAGCACACAGACTGATGGCTCTCCCTACCTGCTGGGTCAGGATTTGATCATTCCAACCCAGACTAGACGGCTTACAAACAAGACAGTGTGCATACCTCTGGACTATGCTGCCAACACGATGACTCACTTTCTGAGAAAGACACCCATATTTATCATTGGCCAGTGCTGGAAATGCCTGGTGTTGGCTTAATGGTTGTGGTGGTGGGCTTGGGATCCGAGGATCCTGAGTTCAAACCCCCCTCGGCTGTTGAATTAATAACAGGTGGGGTTGACTCGGCCTGTCATCCTTCCGAGATCAGCAAAGTGAGTGCCAGCTTGCTGGTATCCTGTGTCGGAGTGGCGACCCCTCCAGGATTGTGTGCAATATCCAAGGAGACTGCTTCGGCAGCACCAACGCTCCACACAGAGTATGGTCCCAATGGATGGATGGAGTGCTGGCAGACAGACCCTTCCCAGCAGTCATTCAAGGAAGGAATTTGTGATGTATCCGTTGCTCTGCGTCAACTGTTATCTTCCAAATGTACCTAATATTAGAACAATCCGGCAGCAGAAACAGGTGCACATCAATGAAACATTCAAACTTCCATCACCATAAACACAGGATCAAACAATAATTGTCTCCAACTTGAATCAAATAAATGCACAACGGTTCCATGTAACAGGTTGTCACTTGATAAAACACAAGTTGCAACCAAACATTTGCGAATCAAAAATTCATCGCATGACTAACACAGCAATTAATTCCCAGCAAAGTTTGAGCACACAAACATGCCTCGAGACGTGAAACAAAAATACACGCTCAAATGAAAATTCTTGATTAATGAACAACTTACCTCCAGCTTTAACCTCCAAAGAGTTATTTTCGCAAACAAGGTTTATTGTCATAAACAACTGGCACAAGAAAATGTGCAAGGAAGGACAATTCAACATACTCGGGTTCTTTTTATAGGGTAATTTGGAAATATTGTGCAGTGGATATACAACATAAAGGATGAAGACTGTAAATTAGTGAATCATGAATGAAACGTCACCTAAGGCGAAGTTTGCTCTTTCGTGTTTCTTTAATATTCGTCGAGTAGTATTTGTTGGTTGCCGCTGTGTCTTCAGATTCCTTCTTAAAAAAGGATCGTACCAACAGCCTTAGTGTAAGGGCAAAACACTGTATGTACATATTATATACTGTATAAACTATAAATAATGTGTATGATGTCAGTATCATATCACATCTGGGGTCATTGTGCTCCTGACATTCAATATATACGGTGTGTAGTATATCTGTGCAGCATCTGTCATGTGTTGAGTTGTCACTGAACTACTCCCTCAAACTTTTGTGAAATTGTACCAAACTTCCGGGATGCATCGAGCTCTCCCGTGTGGATGTCCGAAGGGTATTTTTTTTTTTCAAGAAAATAAAAAAACATATATATATTTTTTCAAACTCAAATCTTCAACTTCAATTGCTTATAAAAATGTATTATCATGAATATAACAAGTACATTTGCGAAAATGTTTGAATTCTGCTTGGTGGAAATCATAATATCGCAAATCAGTACTTATCCTCAGTTAAAAAAGCCGGTCTCTCGAGCGACGTGTGATGAGGTGTTTTGAATTGCACAGTGGCAATTGTTTTTAATTATGTGGTGGTGAGGTGTTTTTAATATCATGGTGGTTATATGGAGGTGAGGTGTTTTTAATATCATGGTGGTTACGTGGTGGTGAGGTGTTTTTAATAACATGGAGGTTACGTAGTGGTGAGGTGTTTATAATAACATGGTTACGAGGTGGTGAGGTGTTTTTAATATCATGGTGGTTACGTGGTGGTGAGGTGTTTTTAATAACATGGAGGTTACGTGGTGGTGAGGTGTTTTCTAATCTATGGTGGTTATGTGTTGGTGAGGTGCTTTAATATCATGGAGGTACGTGGTGGTGAGGTGGTTTTTAACAACATGGAGGTTACGTGGTGATGAGGTGTTTTTTGAATTGCACAGTGGCAGTTGTTTTGAATTATGTGGAGGTGAGTTTTTTAATATCATGGTGGTTCCATGGAGGTGAGGTGTTTTTAATATCATGGTGGATCCATGGAGGTGAGGTGTTTTTAATAGCATGGTGGATCCATGGAGGTGAGGTGTTTTTAATATCATGGTGGTTCCATGGTGGTGAGGTGTTTTTAATATCATGGTGGTTACGTGGTGGTGAGGTGTTTTTAATAACATGGACGTTAAGTGGTGGTGAGGTGTTTTTAATAACATGGAGGTTACGTGGTGGTGAGGTGTTTTTAATAATATGGAGGTTACGTGGTGGTGAGGTGTTTTTAATAACATGGAGGTTACGTGGTGGTGAGGTGTTTTTAATAACATGGAGGTTACGTGGGGGTGAGGTTTTTTAATATCATGGAGGTTAGGTGGTGGTGAGGTGTTTTTAATAACATGGAGGTTACGTGGTGTGAGGTGTTTTTAATAACATGGAGGTTACGTGGTGGTGAGGTGTTTTTTAATTACATGGTAGTTATGTGGTGGTGAGGTTTTTTAATAGCATGGAGTTACGTGGTGGTGAGGTGTTTTTATAACGTGGAGGATATGTAGTGGTGAGGTGTTTTTAATAACGTGGAGGTTACATACTGTTGAGGTGTTTTTAATAACGTGGAGGTTATATAGTTGTGAGGTGTTTTTAATAACGTGAAGGTTATGTAGTGGTGAGGTGTTTTTAATAACGTGGAGTTACATAGTGGTGAGGTGTTTTTAATAACGTGGAGGTTATGTAGTGGTGAGGTGTTTTTAATAACGTGGAGGTTATATAGTGGTGGTGTTTTTAATAGCGTGGAGGTTACATAGTGGTGAGGTCTTTTTAATAATTTGGAGGTTACGTAGTGGTGAGGTGTTTTTATTAATGTGGGGTTATAATGTGGTGAGGTGTTTTTAATAACGAGGTTACGTAGTGGTGAGGTGTTTTTATAACGTGGGAGGTTACATAGTGGTGGGTGTTTTTTAATAACATGGAGGTAATATAGTGTGAGGTGTTTTTAATAATGTGGAGGTTACGTAGTGGTGAGGTGTTTTAATAACGTGGAGGTTATGTAGTGGTGAGGTGTTTTTAATAACGTGGAGGTTACATAGTGGTGAGGTGTTTTTAATAATGTGAGATTACATAGTGGTGAGTGTTTTAATAACGTTTAGGTTATGTAGTGGTGAGGTGTTTTTAATAACGTGGAGGTTACATAGTGGTGAGATGTTTTTAATAACGTGGAGTGTTACATAGTGGTGAGATGTTTTAATAACGTGGAGGTTACATAGTGGTGAGGTGTTTTTTAATATCATGGTGGTTATGTGGTGGTGAGGCGCTTTTAACATAATGGAGGTTACGTGGTGGTGAGGTGTTTTTAATAGCATGGAGGTTACGTGGTGGTGAGGTGTTTTTAATAGCATGGAGGTTACGTGGTGGTGAGGTGTTTTTAATATCATGGAGGTTACGTGGTGGTGAGGTGTTTTTAATAGCATGGAGGTTACGTGGTGGTGAGGTGTTTTTATAACATGGAGGTTATGTGGTGGTGAGGTTTTTGAATTGCATAGTGGCAGTTGTTTTTAATTATGTGGAGGTGAGGTGTTTTTAATATCATGGTTGTTCCATGGAGGTGAGGTGTTTTTAAATATCATGGTGGTTACGTGGTGGTGAGGGTTTTTTATATCATGGAGGTTACGTGGTGGTGAGGTGTTTTTAAGAGCATGGAGGTTACGTGGCGGTGAGGTGTTTTTAATAGCATGGAGGTTACGTGGCGGTGAGGTGTTTTTAATAACATGGACGTTACGTGGTGGTGAGGTGTTTTTAATAACATGGACGTTACGTGGTGGTGAGGTGTTTTTATATCATGGTGGTTACGTGGTGGTGAGGTGCTTTTTAATATCATGGAGGTTACGTGGTGGTGAGGGGTTTCTTAATAACATGGAGGTTACGTTGGTGGTGAGGTGTTTTTAATAAACATGGAGGTTACGTGGTGGTGAGGTGTTTTTAATAACATGGAGGTTACGTGGTGGTGAGGTTTTTAAATATCATGGTGGTTATGTGTGGTGAGGTGTTTTTAATATCATGGAGGTTACGTGGTGGTGAGGTGTTTTTTAATAACATGTCGAGGTTACGTGGTGGTGAGGTGTTTTAATAACATGGAGGTTACGTGGTGGTGAGGTGTTTTTAATAACATGGAGGTGAGGTGTTTTTAATAACATGGAGGTTAGCGTGGTGGTGAGGTGTTTTTAATAACATGGAAGTTACGTGGTGGTGAGGTGTTTTTAATATCATGGTAGTTATGTGGTGTAAGGTGCTTTTAATATCATGGAGGTTACGTGGTTGGTGAGGTGTTTTTAATAACATGGAGGTTACGTGGTGGTGAGGTGTTTTTTAATAACATGGAGGTTACTTGGTGGTGAGGTCTTTTTTAATATAATGGTGGTTACATGGGTGGGAGGTGTTTTAATAACATGGGAGGTTACGTGGTGGTGAGTGTTTTTAATATCATGGTGGTTATGTGGTGTTGAGGTGTTTTTATATCATGGAAGGGTTACGTGGTGGTGAGGTCTTTTAATAGCATGGAAGTTACGTGGTGGTGAGGTGTTTTTAATAGCATGGAAGTTACGTGGTGGTGAGGTGTTTTTAATAACATGGACGTTACGTGGTGGTGAGGTGTTTTTAAATATCATGGTAGTTATGTGGTGGTAGGTGCTTTTAATATCATGGAGGTTACGTGGTGGTGAGGTGTTTTTATTAACATGGAGGTTACGTGGTGGTGCGGTGTTTTTAATAACATGGAGGTTACGTGGTGGTGATGTTTTTTAATAAATGGAGGTTACGTGGTGGTGAGGTGTTTTTTAATATAAATGGTGGTTACGTGGTGGTGAGGTGTTTTAATATCATGGTGGTTACGTGGGTGGTGAGGTGTTTTTAATACATGGTGGTTATGTGTGGTGAGGTGTTTTTAATATCATGGTGGTTATGTGGGGTGAGGTGCTTTTAATATCATTGAGGTTACGTGGTGGTGAGGTGTTTTTTAATAACATGGAGGTTACGTGGTGGTGAGGTGTTTTGAATGCACAGTGGAGTTGTTTTGAATTATGTGTAGGTGAGCTGTTTTAATATCATGGTGGTTCCTGGAGGTGAGGTGTTTTTATATCATGGTGGTTACGTGGTGGTGAGGTGTTTTTAATGTCATGGAGGTTACGTGGTTGGTGAGGTGTTTTTAATAGCATGGAGGTTACGTGGTGTGAGGTGTTTTAATAACATGGAGGTTACGTGGTGGTGAGGTGTTTTTTAATAACATGGACGTTACGTGGTGGTGAGGTGTTTTTAATACATGGAGATACGTTGGGTGGTGAGGTGTTTTTAATAACATGGACGTTATGTGGTGGTGAGTTTTTTTGATATCATGGTGGTTATGTGGGTGGTGAGGTGCTTTTATATCATGGAGTTCCATGGAGGTGAGGTGTTTTTATATCATGGTGGTTACGTGGTGGTGAGGTGGTTTTTAATATCATGGTGGTTTATGTGGTGGTGAGGTGTTTTTAATATCATGGTGTTATGTGGGGGTGAGGTGTTTTTTAATATCATGGTGGTTACGTGGAGGGTGAGGTGTTTTTAATATCATTCTGGTTACGTGGGTGAGGTGTTTTTTAATAACATGGAGGTTAGTTGGTGGTGAGGTGTTTTTAATATCATGGTGGTTATGTGGTGGTGAGGTGCTTTTAATATCATGGAGGTTATGTGGTGGTGAGGTGTTTTTTAATACATGGAGGTTACGTGGTGGTGAGGTGTTTTATTAATAACATGGAGGTTACGGGGTGGTGAGGTGTTTTTAATAACATGGAGGTTAAGTGGTGGTGAGGTGTTTTTAATAACATGGAGTTTACGTGGTGGTGAGGTGTTTTTAATAACATGGAGGTTACGTGGTGGTGGGGTTTTTTTAATAACATGGAGGTTACGTGGTGGTGAGGTGTTTTTAATAACATGGAGGTTACGTGGTGGTGGAGGTGTTTATAATATATGGTGGTTACGTGGTGGTGAGGTGTTTTTAATAACATGGAGGTTACGTGGTGGTGAGGTGTTTTTTAATATCATGGTGGTTATGTGGTGGTGAGGTGTTTTTAATATATGTTGGTTATGTGGTGGTGAGGTGTTTTTAATACCATGGTGGTTACGTGGGGGTGAGGTGTTTTTAATATCATGGTGGTTACGTGGAGGTGAGGTGTTTTTTAATATCATGGTGGTTACGTGGTGGTGAGGTGTTTTTAATATCATGGTGCTTACGTGTGGTGAGGGTGTTTTTAATAACATGGAGGTTACGTGGTGGTTAGGTGTTTTAATAACATGGAGGTTACGTGGTGGTGAGTTTTTTTTTAATATCATCGTGGTTATGTGTGGTGAGGTGTTTTTAATATGATGGTGGTTATGTGGTGGTGAGGTGCTTTTAATATCATGGAGGTTACTTGGTGGTGAGGTGTTTTTTAAATAACATGGAGGTTACGTTGTGGTGCGGTGTTTTTATAACATGGAGGTTACGTGGTGGTGAGGTGTTTTAAATAACATGGAGGTTACGTGGTGGTGAGGTGTTTTTAAGAACATGGAGGTTAAGTGGTGGTGAGGTGTTTTTAATAACATGGAGGTTACGTGGTGGTGAGGTGTTTTTAATAACATGGAGGTTACGTGGTGGTGAGGTGTTTTTAATATCATGGTAATTATGTGGTGGTAAGGTGCTTTTAATAACATGGAGGTTACGTGCTGGTGAGGTGTTTTTATTAACTGGAGGTTACGTGGTGGTGAGGTGTTTTTAATAACATGGAGGTTACGTGGTGGTGAGGTGTTTTTAATACCATGGAGGTTACGTGTTGGTGAGGTGTTTTTAATATAATGGTGGTTACGTGGTGGTGAGGTGTTTTTAATAACATGGAGGTTACGTGGTGATGAGGTGTTTTTAATATCATGGTGGTTATGTGGTGGTGAGGTGTTTTTAATATCATGTTGGTTATGTGGTGGTGAGGTGCTTTTATATCATGGAGGTTACGTGGTGGTGAGGTGTTTTTAATAACATGGAGGTTACGTGGTGGTGATTGTTTTTTAATACTGGAGGTTACGTGGTGGTGTGTGTTTTGAATTGCACAGTGGCAGTTGTTTTGAATTATGTGGAGGTGAGGTGTTTTTTAATATCATGCTGGTTCCATGGAGGTGAGGTGTTATTAATATCATGGTGGTTCCATGGAGGTGAGGTGTTTTTAATATCATGGTGGTTACGTTGTGGTGAGGTGTTTTAATATCGTGGGGGGTGAGGTGTTTTTAATATCATGGTGGTTACGTGGAGGTGAGGTGTTTTTAATATCATGGTGGTTACGTGGAGGTGAGGTGTTTTTAATATCATGGTGGTTATGTGTGGTGAGGTGTTTTAAATATCATGGTGGTTACGTGGTGATAGAGGTGTTTCTAATAATGGTGGTTACGTGGTGGTGAGGTGTTTTTATTAACGTGGAGTTACATAGTGGTGAGGTGTTTTTAATAGCGTGGAGGTTACATAGTGGTGAGGTCTTTTACATATATTTTGAAGGTTATGTAGTGGTGAGGTGTTTTTGATAATGTGGAGGTTACGTAGTGGTGAGGTGTTTTTGATAATGTGGAGGTTACGTAGTGATGAGGTGTTTTTAATAATGTGGAGGTTACATAGTGCTGAGGTGTTTTTGATAATGTGGAGGTTACATAGTGGTGAGGTGTTTTTGATAATGAGGTTATACAGTGGTGAAGTGTTTTTAATAACGTGGAGGTGAGGTAGTGGTGAGGTGTTTTTAATAACGTGGAGGTTACATAGTGGTGAGGTATTTTTGATAATGTGGAGGTATGATGGTTCAAAGGGGAGGTAACTAACCCCCAACAACGCAGATTTTCACTCTTGCAACTGCCGGAGTTCCCGTCAGGTTCGTATG
>CM068953.1:7723687-7742685 GCA_035128595.1 Eptatretus atami
TCATTAACGGCCTTATTTAATTATATCCTTCATCAGGTGATCCTTGGCCACCTCGCTCTTTGGGGGTCTTAAGGCATTTACTTGGTAACCTCTCTGGGGTCTGAAGTCGCCATGTTTTTGGCCTGCTCAACCATGCCCTGACTTGGAGCAGGCCGCAACGATTTCTGAACGATGAAGCTTTTTTTTTGTTTCACTTTCCTCACTCATATTATCGAATGCCTGTTCATCCTCACTACAAATCCCAAATATATCCTTGTAACTAGTTTCATTAAGGCCTAAGTCACATTTGCTCTACGGCGAGGATACGGCGGCCGTACGCCCTCTGAATTGACTAGAAGACGTCGGCGCCGCAGAGTTTCTGCGGTGCGCTCAGGAGGCCCTACGCCGTTTGGCTAAATTTTACAGCCGTAGGGTCCCGTGGAATTTATAGCGCGGGTTATAACTTTTGCATTTCTACTTCCGCCAGTTCGCAACGCAACATTCGAGCAAGCCAAACAAAAAACTATAAAAAAACCCATCTATTACGTACCCCTGGCCCAACGCGCCTTGTGCCCTGCGGTTCCTTGCGGCACCGTTGTGATCTGCCTCTGAAACATATATGGCCGCCGCGAGGAACGCCCTTAAGGTCACCGTGCCGACATCAAATCAGAAGACTGTACGCACCGCCAGCGTTTACGTCATCCTACAATTTATAAAATACGCCGTGCGCTACCCGAAATAATAAAACCATATGTGACTTTGCTACATTGGTGGACCGTGGGAAATGACTGCGGCCGCCCTATAATGCTAGTGCTGATAGATTTTGTAGACCCCACGGCCGCCGTGGCAAATGTGACTTAGGCCTAAGCGATATCATTTCATGCATTCATTGCTAGACCTCGTGCATTCTCCCCCAGAGGGATTGCTTTTCCATAGCATATGCCAGATCTGTGTCCATATTTTTGATGGGCAGGCAACTTGGTGGATTATCAGCAATGTTTATTTCACGGGCGATTAAACTTTGAGATGTCTCCAGGGTTGTTCGACATAAATCAGCAACTCTTTTGCGGATAAAGTCATTATTTTAACGAATTCATTCTATTTCCTTAACTGCTGCGTGTGTGGTTCTGTTCTGTTCTTGCATATGGCAGGTTTGTCTGCCGGGTAGCTGTCATTTCTTTGAGCACGGCTGTGCCGCAGATGCTGTTTCAGTCCACCAATATACTGGTAATCATTTGGCCGACCTCGGAAGGATGACAGGTTGAATCGACCCCACCTGGTATTCATTCAGCAGCCAACAGGGCTTGAACTCAAGAACCAAGGACACCAAGCCAGCCACCCCAACCACTAAGCCAACACGAGGCTTTGAGTGTGTGGTGAAGACGGGCTTTAAAGTTAAAGTGATCCGAAATGGTATGCATCCACAGCCCGGCCAGCCGTTCCTCATCAAGCATTTAATTGGAGTACTTGCTTGAGTGCTGAAGCCACTTGCCGAGCGCCCTATAGTCAATCGTATTACGCTATTCTGAGCGAATTGTTCACTCACTGCAGACGCTTTTGCCGCACCACGTCATTCAGAGCGAGTGGTTCAGGCTCCGTCATTCAGAGCGATGGATCTTGTTCCGTCATCCTGAGCGAGTGGTTCGTGCTCCATCATCCCGATCGAGTGGTTCGTGCTCCATTGTCCTGAGTGAGTGGATCTTGCTCCATCATCCTGAGTGAGTGGTTCATGTTCCATTATCCTAAGGGAGTGGTTCATGCTTCGCCATCCTGAGTGAGTAGTCGTGCACTGTCATCCTGAGTGAGTGGTTCGTGCTCTGTCATTCTGAGTGAGTGGTTCATGCTCCATCATTCTGAATGAGTTGTGAAATAACACCTGATTTCCAAGCCGTTTGCCATACTAACATGTTTTCTCAATTTCCGAGCCAATTCTTTTTCCACCCGCCACGCACAGCTGTTTATCACGATTAATGTTCTCAACAACCCTGAAACTTGTGTGATTATATATATATATATATAATATTATATATATATATATATTATATATAATATGTATATATATATATATATTATTATACATACAATATAACATTGATTTTTTGTGAAGCTATTCAAGGTTTTGGTTGTAACATATCGTACGCAGTTGTAATCACACTAACTCCAACCTGCTGATTCTGAAAAATTGCATATCGCCAAGCACTAATGTGTGTGTGGTGTGTGTGTGTGTGGTGTGTGTGTGGTGTGCTTTCAGAAACATAATAATTCTCTCTCTAACTACTCGCTACCCATCTCTCTCTCTCTCTCTCTCTCTCTCTCTCTCTCTCTCTCTCCCTCTCTCTCTCTCTCTCTCGTCTCTCTGTCTCTCTGTTCTCTCTGTCTCCTGTCTCTCTGTCTCTCGTCTCCCTGTCTTCTCTTCCTGGCTCCTTCCTGTCTCTCTTCCTGCTCTCTTCTTCTCTGTCTCTCGTCCTCTTCCGTTCTCTTCCTGTCTCTGTCTCTCTGTCTCTTCGTCTCTGTCTCTCTGTCTCTCTTCCTGCTCTGTCTCTCTGTCTCTTTTCCTCGTCTCTATCTCTCTGTCTCTCTTCCTGTCTCTGTCTCTCGTCTCTCTTCCTGTCTCTGTCTCTCCTTCCTGTCTCTTCCTGTCTCTGCTCTCTTTCCGTGTCTCTCTCTCCTGTCTCTGCTCGTCCTCTCTCTTCCTGTCTCTGTCTCTCTGTCTCTCTTCCTGTTCTCTGTCTCTCTGCTTCTTCTTCCTGTCTCTGTCTCTCTGTCTCTTTCCGTCTTCTGCTCTCTGTCTCTCTCTTCCTGTCTCTTCCTCTTCTTCTTCCTTGTCTCTGCTCTCTGTCTCTCTCTTCCTGTCTCTGTCTCTCTCTCTCTTCCTGTTTCGTCTCGTCTCTCTCTTCCTGTCTCTGTCTCTCTTCTCTCTCTCTGTTCTGTGCTCGGTCTCTCTCTTCCTGTTCTCTGTCTCTGTCTCTCTCTCCTGTCCTGTCTCGCTCTCTCCTGTCCTCGCATCTGTCTCTCTCCTTCCTCCGTCTCTTCTCTCTCTCTTCCCATGTCTCTGCTCTCTCTCTCTCCTGTCTCGTCTCTCCTCCTCCTCCGCTCTGCTCCTCTCTCTTCCGTCTCGCTCTCTCTCTCTCCCGCTCTTCTCTCTTCTTTCCGTCTCTTCATCGTCTCTGTCTCTAGACATATCCAGACGGTGGTTATGTCTGGACGGTGTTTGTCTCCGGACGTGTCTGGGTGGTGTTTATGGCTGGACAGGAGTTTCTATCTGGATGTGTCTGAGCAGTGTTTGCTTCTAGACAGCTTGGCTCCGGACGCTTCCGAGTGGTGCTTATGTCCGGGCGGGAGTTTATCTCTGGACAGCTTGGCTCCAGTTGCGTCTGGGCAGGTTTTGTCTCCGGATGTGTGCGGGCCGTGTTTATATTATGATGAGGAGAAAATGAATTTCAGACATTATTTTGTTTTTGTCTTCACTGTTATTCTATGCAAAATAATTTTGATGAAACAGTATGAATCATTATAATTAGTGCTCCACCACACATCTGCCTTCCCTTCCTTTCACCTCACACTGTCTTCATTTCCCCCAACCCTTGCGGTCCCCGTCTCCAAACTCTCTCTTTTACCCCTCCATCTTTCAACTCATCTCGCCTCTCTGTTCTCTCACTTCCCTCCTCTGTCCTCTTCTTTTTCATCACCCCTCCCCCATTAGTATTCTCCGTCAGCCGCAAACGAACGTCTAGCTATATTCTAGCTTATAAATTAACATATACCAGGAGTGGACTTAGCAGTCGGGCACCAACCAACCGAAGGCCCAGACCATCAAAGGACCCGTGCTCCAAAAACAAAAGCTTTACGTTTTCAGAAATAGTAGAGGAAGGCGATTTTAGAATGTGTATTTAAACCTCGGGTTGAAAATCAATTTTGATCGATTCCCAAAAATAAAATGCAGCAATCATTTATTGCTGTTAAACATTGTGCTTGCTTTACCAAACAACATTTACCGCTGTTAAAGCTACAGTTTCAAACTTTACAGAGAATGGTTATTGGCTGCTCGCTAGAGTACCCTTATTCTGGACATTTCCATCTGTCTGTCTGTCCGCGAAACTTTGGTCAAGCCTAGGGGCTAAACCACTCAACCGATTCCAATGAAATTTGGTAGGTAGGACCAATATTTCTGGGAATCGTGTGCTTTCGAATATGGCACCCCGGGCCCTCGCAACGGCATAGCAACGGCCCTTTAAAGTGGTCAAAAAATCGAAAAAAATCTTAAAAATCGAAGCTTAGAGTTCTGTGCGCAATCTATCTAGCTCCCATCATGCCAATTTGCAGCCCTAACAAAAAAATATTTGTAGGAGGAGATAGGTTTTGGGCGAGTACATGTCGAACATTTCAGAAACGGTTAATTGCGAATATCTCTAAGAGAAAGAGTCTGATTTTGATGAAACTTGGGTGAAATGTGTACAATGTGGCTAGCATGTACACAAAAATGAATGGTTGCTATGCACACCTCCGTGGCTTAGCAACAGCTAAAATACTTTATCGTACATCGTACACTTATTGTGGACTGTACAAAAAAATCAATACCTCCGAAACTGGACCTCCGAGGGACCTGTTTTTTTTTGGTGCCCAAGGAGAATGTCTTACAGCATCATATAAAAAAATAAAATCTTTAGCGAATAGATAAATGGAATTACCAGGGCTGCCATTTGTTAGAGTCTCTTTGGAAACATGCCTGAAATTTCACAAGGTGGGTTTCTGGGCGCAAACTAAGAGGGCTGTGATAATCATATTTATTGTGCTAAATTGATTGATAGCATGTACATGAATATCGGCGAGTCGCGTCGGCCAGCTTTCCATCTAGAGCGAGCAGCCATGTCGCCTACCGGCTTCTTAATCATAAATGTGTGTTACCCGTTACAAAATACGGGCTCTGTACCCTCTTTGTCCAAAAAAAAAATTATCCATATTCACACACAAGAACTCTGCATTGCTGTTTTTGGTGTTGTTGTTGTTCCTTGTTTTTCTTGTTGGGGGGTCGATTTTTGAAATGTGCACCCATTGGTCGCACGGCTGCTGGACCACACCCACATTGGTTACTTGACTCCGTACACCACAGCACCCAAACAAAATGACATGGTGGCCATCTTTGTTTTCTTGTGGGCTGAACACAATAGGCCTGTAGGCCTCTGCTGATTATGCACAGTCCAGGTTTGTTGTGTCAGATTTCCATTGGCTTTGTTTGGCTCGAGTATTAATCACGATGAGGGAGCCCGAAAAATCTAATCATATGTCGAATAAAATTATGAGTAAGGTTTAAACAAGATCATACATGCCCTCCCGAAAAAAAAGCGTTATGTACTTTTTGAACGGTCCCATATTGGGGTTAAATAATCCATGGCCGTGTGACAAATAACCTCCTTCTATCTATAACTATGTCGGAGGCTAATGTGGATGATGGGTGTCGAGTTAACATTTTAATAGCACATTAAATATGTTTCCCAATCAGACGTTACCGGATTTTTAAAGCCAATTCACTCGCACTGGTGAAGTCCCTTACCTCAAATGACCATGTCCAGGTTTTTATGAACAGAAGGTAGATTACAACAGAGTGGGAAAACACACACACACACACACACACACACACACACACACACACACACACACACACACACACACACACACAACAAAACTGAGGTTATGGATTATATGGGTGAATTCCCTGGTCGGAATAACGATGAATTTAATCTTATTCGTTCACATGCAAACATGGGACAGACACAGCTCCATCCAATCTTATTCGTTCACATGGGCACACGGGACAGACACGACTCAAGGTTAATGAGACAGATTAGACAATGTAATCTGAGCCGTGGGTCATGATTTTTTGTATATCTCAGCCCCAACTTTCACCACATAGACATGTGCGACATGAGCAAGATGAGGGAGTTGAGTGGAGAGAGGAGGCAAATATATATATTATATATATATATATATATATATATATATAATATATATATATATATATATTATTTAATATATATATATTTTGTGTCGCAGGTTGTCATCACATTGCGGTCATTCTTATTTGTTAATTTTATTGAGAAATAGTGTTCGCTAGATGAGGGTGCGAATTGACTCGGTTGGTCCGCACGTCCGGCTATCCTTTATTTTACATCAAACAGCTAAAGTGACCATTTGTTTTTCTCGGCAAAATCTTCAGGTAAATGACACGGAGAAATAATAATTTTGTTTGTGTGTGCATTTTGTTATCGACAGTGCTGTGCCGTTTCAGGCCATTTTCCTGGAACATTCCATGACGCTTTGGACTGTAACGGATGTATTTTGCAACAAGAAGTGCACCAGTTTGTGGTTTGTAAATTACAGTGTTTTATTTTTTTAATTAACCGTCTCGTTATATTATCTTGCATATTTATGCACAAATGTTTGTTTTCGAAAAGTTTTATATCACAATAATTCTCATTCAAGAATGTTATCTAGCGGGCTCAGAGACTCATTTTTCCCGAAGGCCCATAATTCTGTCAGTCCACCACTGACATATACATATAGATTATAGGAGAGACTGGGGCTATCTGTTACAGGGCAATTTGTTACATCGCCACTTACGCCCAGAAACATGAACGAGTTACAAATTCCTGCTCTGACTAGCAGCAGTAGGCACTGCATCAGCGACAGAGTCGTGCCCTCGGCGATTGATGCTACCCCTCATCCTGTTGTTGTGCTAGAGTGGTGGGCTTGGAATCCCAGGGTCATGAGTTCAAATCCCGCTTGGCTGTTGAATTAATACCAGGTGGGGTTGACTCTGCCTGACATCCTTCCGAGGTCGGCAAAATGAGTGCCAGCTTGATGGTATCCTGTGTCGGAGTGGTGACCCGTCCAGGATTGTGCCCAACAGCCAAGGAGACTGCTTAGGCAGCACCAATGCTCTGCACAGAGTATGGTCCCGATGGGTGGATCCTATTGTTGTGCTACATACTAAAGAAGAAGAAGGAAAAGATCATAAACACGATCAGGCCTCCATTCTATTTTGCACAGAAAAACTTACTAAGAACTTAATTACGAGAACATTCTGAAACAAATAGTTATAAACAAACTGAAACACAGTGGTTGACACTTCCTGTTGATTTTTCACAAGTTGTTTATTGAAAGTGTGTCACCTGATGGGAGTGTTAGAATGTGTTTAACAAGGAAAGTTTAACCCAAGCTGAAGGTGTTATGTTGTTTTTTTTTGTTTTTGTTAAAAGAAATTGGAGATGCTTGGCATCATTGGATAATGAACTGAGGCCAGAATAGGATCGGTCACCCACAGACTCATTAATCTGCAATTCTGTTCAGATTTGTGATGGGCGTCACATGAGCCACCAGCAATGTAATTATCATGATCATTTATTAAATCATTAATTAGAACGGTTTCTCTTTTAAAATAAAAATGTAAAAAAGGAAGCTGTAATCGACGTGGCATTGTCATCATATAAAGGCATCATCATACAAATATAAATTAATACCTCATTGCTGCCTACAAGACTAATATTACCTTGTTCGTTTGAAACTTTTCTTATCCGAGTTTGCCAATTATTTCTGACAGCTTTGTTCTCCTCTCAGTGGAAGTGATAAATCACTTACCTATGAAGATATCCCTGCCTGCTTTCTGAGCGTGATTAAATCTCAGTCACTGCATGGGAAACAAGCCCTAATTGTTGCAGAACAAAGGGGAATGTTTTGTGTGATGGAAAATTAGAATTGAGAGTGACCCACAATCAATCAAGTTGTCCATTCAAGCTCAATTTCACAGGCCAAGATCTCCGACACACAATGAGTCATTATGTACATGGCATGAATGCCAGTGATGCTACACTTGCTTCGGAGCTGTCTCGTCTGGGTTTGAATTTTTGAATTCTCTGTCCAGCTATAAACTGTCATCCTTGTGTTTTGCAGGCATCAATGTGTGTGCTGTGTGTGCTGTCATCAATGTGTGTGCTGTCCCTCGGATGGATGTTAAAGTGGATCTCCCTTCTGTCGGTGTCATTTGATGGATGTTAACGACCCCACAGTGTCCATCGCAAAGAGTGTGCTAGCTATCACCAGCACACTGAAATAATTGCAAATTCCTTCTCAAACCTACATCAGTGGCACAGCCACATCTCAGCAAAACAAGGATAAAAACTCACACTCACATGTATGGCTTGTATGTCTGCTATAAATGTGACCCAAATGCACACTTTGCGGTTGACTCCTAATGCCCTCTAGCAAATATTATTTCAAGTTTATTAAAACGCCAGTGCAGTGGAAGGGGAGGCAATGTCGGAGGAGAGGAGAGAAACACCTGAACATTTACTAATATATAATGCAAACTTTCTTTCTTCCAGGGGACTGCAAGCAGCCATTTCTTTTCAGAATGGTCTTCCATATCTACTGCCCTGATATTAACTCATCTTGGGAATTCTTGCACAGAAACTCTCTGTCTCTTCTCCTCTTG
This sequence comes from Eptatretus atami, assembly GCA_035128595.1. Classification (NCBI taxonomy): domain Eukaryota; kingdom Metazoa; phylum Chordata; class Myxini; order Myxiniformes; family Myxinidae; genus Eptatretus; species Eptatretus atami. Next base: position 7,732,155 of record CM068953.1, read on the forward strand.
TCTCTCTCTCTCTCTTCTCTCTCTGTTCTTCTCTGTCTCTCTCTCTCTCTCTCTCTCTCTCTCTTTCTCTCTCTCCTCTCTCTCGGTCTCCTCTGTCTCTCTGTCCTCTCTGTCTCCTGTCTCTCTGTCTCTCTGTCTCTCTGTCTCTCTGTCTCTCTGTCTCTCTGTCTCTCTGCTCTCTTCTCTGTCTCTCGTCTCTCTGTCTCGTCTCTCGTCTCTCTCTGCTCTGTCTCTCTGTCTCTCTGTCTCTCTGTCTCTCTGTCTCCTGTCTCTCTGTCTCTCTGTCTCTCTGTCTCTCTGCTCTCTGTCTCTGCTGTCTCTCTGTCTCTTCTGTCTCTCTGTCTTCTTGTCTCTTGTCTCTCTGTCCTCTCTGTCTCTCTGTCTCTCTCTTTCTCTCTCTCTCTCCTCTCTCTCTCTCTCTCTCTCTCTCTCTCTCTCTCTATCTCTCTTCTCATCCCATTGTCTTCAGTTATCCTATCCTTTTTCCCACCCATGGTACACTGAATCCTTGGTGAGGAATTTGCTCGGAAATAACTTGCCTTTCTCCCGGAAGGCAAATTCGACTGAAGACCATCTCAGTGCATTCTAAAAAGCCAACGACAAGAGAGTATACTCTCAGGGGAGCCAGAAAACAACATCTGTCCAACCTCAAAAATGAACTTTCAAACTTGTCTCCCTCCTCTAAAACTTGGAAGCACCTTGTTAAGTCTGTCTCTGGTGTATGCTCCTCTTATATAGCTTCCTTCTCTCAACATGGCACAACAGCCAACTCCACTCGTGAGAAGGTTGAATGCTTCAATTCTGTGTTTGCTTCCAAATCTTGTGTCCCCAACCCTTCACTCTCTGTTCCAACCCTTCCCTGTCATACCTAACTGCTCCTGGACTCTGTGTCTTTTGCAACTAAGAAGGTGGAGAAGTTTCTTTAAACCCTCGACTTTGCTTCTGCAACTGGACCAGATGACATCAGCTCACATGTCCTGTCCTAAAAACCTGCTCTGGTGCTCTTTCGCATCCTCCGTCTGCCATTTTAAAGCTATGGTTTGCCATCAGTCATCTTCAATCTGCTTGGAAATCAGCCAACATCACTGCATTGCATAAAAGCTGCAAAAACTGATCCCCTTAACTACAGACCTATCAGCTTACTTCCAATTATCAGCAATGTAATGGAATCCATCATCTCAGTTGATATGAAATCCTTCCCTTTCTCCAACAATCTCATCTCAGATCACCAATTTGGATTGAGATCTGGTCACTCTATCATGGACATGCTCCTTCTTAGGATGGAGGTCCCCAATGTCAGACATGAGATCAGGGCCGTCTCTCTGGCCATATTCGATACAGTCTGGCATCCTGCCTTGTTCTTCAAACTCTCTGCCTATGGCATCCAAGGCCAACTCCACACATGGCTTACTGACCTCCTCTACTAGTAGTCAATGAGTGGTGCTCAATAGAATCCTTTATCTCCTCTCCTTGTCAAGCCTAGATTGGTTCAAGGCAGTGTTTTGGGTCCATTCCTATTCCTGATCGTCATCTCCGACTCTTTGGAAAATCCTCTTTATCTATTTGCTATGGACTCCACCCTCTGCTAATGACATTCCTCATCGTTCACACAGACAGGCAGCAGCCTCTTCTCTCTTCAGACCTTGAAAAAAATCACAAGCTGGTCAAACACTTGGAATACATCTTTCAATCTTAACAAATGTCATACTCTCACTATCTCTCTCTGAAAGGACTATCTGGAAACCCCTACCATCTACTTTCTTAACAATCCTGTTGAGGAAGTTCAGTCATTAAAACTCCTGGGTCTCACTATCAGCCATGATATTTATTGGGCAAACCACACTTAAATGTTGGCCTCCAAAGTCAGCCACCGACTGGGCTTCCTTTGTCATACCAAGTTCTTCCTTGGCACACCTGAACTCCGATCCACCTATAAGGCCTTCATCCACAACTTGATGAAGTACTGTTCTCCCCTCTGGGCTGGCTCCCCTGCCTCACACCTTGCTCATCTTAATGCCATGGAAGCCAAGGCCTTCAAGGTTATTGGAAGCTTCTATGACGAAGCTAATTCTATGGGTCTATCACTTCACCATTACAGACAGGTCAGTGGTCTCTATTCTACTGACTCATTTCTGGTCTTTCACTCTCTGCTCTTTCTTTCTGTGCTTTGTCCCCCCAGGTTTCTGCACGGCACACACGGTCCACCATCAACTTGATTCATACATATATACATACATGCATGGGGAGCATGCACAACAGCGCATGGCTGCATCCACTTTCCGCCGGTACTCCAGTGGCCTCTGTCTGGCCATCCCCAGGCAGTTTCCTGTCCAATCCTCATTTTGTAGGGATAGGACATTCCAGGCACCCACCTGAAGGGACCACCTCAGGTTAACCCACCGAGACCGCCGTCTTTTTTGTTTTGCAGAGTGACTTGTTTTGTGGTGGTTGGAGTGCAAATCCTTCCACCAACCTCCTAGGACAGGTAACAAACTGCAGTTGGACATCCGCAGATGCAGTTGGCACCAGATATGGATGGTCGTTGGCTCACAAGGAGCTCCTCAACCCTTTGGCAAGTTTTGTATTTAATCCTGCTGGGTGTCCATGCCCATGCACCCTCCACACCAGGGGAACCTGGTGGTGGGAGGCAGTTTAGTCACCAACACTCGACCATGAACAGGTTAGTACGGGTTTTATATGATACCAGTAGCAAGTCTCAGATCTGATCTGCCCTGACCTGACAATCAGTGTTGGGTGCCACCGTTATTGGCGGGTTGCTTTGTACCATCAGTTAGGCCTAAGTCACATTTGCTCTACGGCGAGGATACGGCGGCCGTACGCCCTCTGAATTGACAGAAACGTGCGGCGGCCGCAGAGTTTCTGCGGTGGCCTCAGGGTGGCCCTAGCCGTTTGGCTATCTTTTACAGGCCGTAAGGTCGCCGTGGAATTATAACGCGGAGTTATAGTTTTTTTCATTTCTACGTTCGCCGTAGCAATTCGACAATCCGAAACAAAAAAAACTGGTAAAAAACAAATATATAAATAAAATAAATTAACCCACTCGTTACCGTCCGTCTGGCCGCACGTTCGCCTTAGGGCCCCCCTGCGGTCCGCCTACAGGCACCTTGAGGCTACCTTGCATCTGCCTTGAAATTCTATGGCCGGCAGGGCCCCCTTAAGGTCACTGTGCGACATCAAATCAAAGACCGTACGGCAACCCCATTTGGTCTACAAATTTCTAAGACCTAAGGCCTAGTCACATTTGCTCTAACGGCGAGGATACGGGGCCGTACGCCCTCTGAATTGACAGAAACGTGCGGCGGCCGCAGAGTTTCTGCAGTGGCCTCAGGGTGGCCCTACGCGTATTGGCTAATTTAACAGGTCGTAAGGTCGCCGTGGAATTATAACGCGGAGTTATAACTTTTTCATTCTTCTACGCTTGCCGTAGGCAATTCGACAAGCCGAAACAAAAAAACTGGTAAAAAAAAATAAAAAACCCACTCGTTACCATCCGTCTGGCCGCACGTTGCCTTAGGGCCCCCTGCGGCCGCCTGGCGGGCACCTTGCGTCTGCCTTGAAAATTCTATGGCCGCCGCAGGAACGCCCTAAGGTCACCGTGCGACATCAAATCAAAGACGTACGGCACCCCCACGTTTTCGGTTTCCACAATTTATAAATATGCCGTCTGCTACCCAAAATAAAAAATATGTCGTAGTACATTGTGTGACCTTGGAAATACTGGCGGCCGCCGTATAATTGCTAGTGGCCGTAGATTTTGGAGACCCACGGCCGCCGTGGCAAATGTGATTAGGCTCAAATACCGCGTGCGGCTCCCAAAAAATAAAAACATATGTGCATCGCTACATGTGTGACCGTGGAAATACTGCGGCCGCCGTATAATTGCTAGTGGCCGTAGATTTTGAAGACCCCAGCCGCCGTGGCAAATGTGACTTAAGGCTTAGAGCGATGCAGAATGCAGGGCTCCCATCCTCAGGCAATCCCCCAACACCAGCCTCCGAATATCCAGATTATAGGCACATGCCACTACACCCAGCAAACATCAACCCCGTTCTGGTGAAACTACCTAAATCCCAGATAACTGCTCACCTCCACTCAATTGTTTCTTTTTTCCCACCTGTTGAACCAACTTCCACATTCTCTTCAATTTCTTTCTTCAATCCAGGTCTTCCAGGCAGCTGCTCCCCACAATCTTAGATCATCCCAAATCCAAAACCATGATATTTTCCACCCTCGTAACCCCCTTCTCCCCCACCCATTGTTTGTCCAAGTCTGCCTCTATATTGGCCTTCAACTCTTCCGTTGGTGTCCCTCCACCCCACAACCTTTCTCGACTGTTCCTTTTGCTGTCCCCCCTCCCCTTCCCTCTACTGTTGCTTTTGTTCTGTTGCATCCATTCAGTGTTCTCGCTCTTCCATGACCCTTGACTCTGTATAGAAAAAGCATCTCAAACCCATCAACGGGGGTGGGAGAAATAAATATAATTAATGGAAAATGGAAGAACCTGTTAAGATGTGTCTGGCATCAGGGAAAAGGGGTGAGGGGAGGGGATGGGAAATATAGAATGCTCCTATAGTATGTACAACCTCCTCGGACCTAGTTTCTGTTCAGTATTCTGAACATCCACACCAGAGGACTCCCTGGCTACCTATATGGCAGTCAATTTCAAAGGGAAAAATGTTCAGTTTTCTGAACAAAAGCACTATGAATGATGGCTAGATGCAAGATGAAGCATGCTTCACTACCTTACTACATTGTTTTAAGCCCTTGAAAAAGAAATATGTTGAAGCTTTTTTTTTTTGCCTGAAGAACTGAGAACGATGAATTCTCATTAAAAACAGAGAACCAACTTTGAATCTCAAGTTGCGCATGTTGTCCTTCACGAGTCATGGGGTCTTTGTCCTTCACGTGATGTGGATACGAGATAAGCACGTCGACATAACCTTCGTTATTGCGGAGAAAACTTCAGTTGAAATGTGTAGCATTGTATCCTTGTTATCCGCTTGTTAATGTGTCGACGCATGATTGTAAGAATTAATCATTGCTATTAATGACCGGATGCTACGAAGTTGCTTGAGCGACTGAACAAATCCTGCTTAAAGCATCCGGTCACTGGAGCAATGGATAAGCCATGCAGAATAACACAGAATAAAACCGTAAATCGTTTCAAAATCTGCGTAGGGGCACTCTTTCAGCAGGGCTCTGTAAGACGGTAAATTTAAAGTCTATTAAGCCATGCTGTGAGTGTTTACATGCAGAGTCATGGAGGGCAGATTGACCTCTCGCACTACTTCTCAAAGGTGAGTCTGTTTTGCTTAACATGTAAAACTGTCTGTGATTGGCAATGGCTAATGCTGAGAAAATTGGCCCTGCAAGAAACAATCTTACGGACCATAAAAATGGAGATTGACTCCCAAGTCTGGGTGTGCATTCTTGCAATTTTCTCATTTCACCCGATGGGATCACCATTGTCTTTTACTGTGTCCTCAGGACACATAGTCTTTTCATCCGTGTGAACCTTGTACAGGTTGGGACAGAGAAACGGACAATTTTTAAAAGTCGGTGATTAAATAAACATTTTGCATTTGCCAAATTACAAATGTGCCATCGTAAAGTACGTAGCTTGCCATTTATTTCTTAAAGATCACATCCTCGAGGTGACCTCCGTCTCTGCACAGGCATTCCTCTACTCTTCCACGCATGTTTCCCATGAAGCGGCACAGCATCTCCAAAGAAATTCAGGCAATTTTTTTGACGAAGTCTTTCTTTCAGCTTTTCGATATTGTGTGGGTAATGAGCGTACAGGCTTTTTAATTACCCCCAGAAAGAAGTCACATGTTGACAGGTCTGGGGACCTTGAAGGCCAAGTAATATCACCATTCCTGCAGATGATATGGTCATGAAAAAGTGATCGCACGGTGGCCATTGACACTCTGGCGGTATGAGCCATCGAGCCATCGTGTTGAAACCAACTGGCCTCATTAACTTAAGGAGGGCCAATCTCATTGGTGAAGGCCAATCTCCCATGGTATCCAAGGCCATCTCCACTCATGGCTCGCAGACTTCCTCTCCTGTCGCAGTCAACGTGTGGCCGAAATGGAGTCTTCATCCCCTCTTCCTGTCCAGGCTGGAGTTCCTCAAGGTAGCGTTCTGGGCCTGTTCTTTTTCTGGTTTTCATCAATGACTCTCCGAATCTCTGGAAAAATCCTCTATATCTCTTTGCTGATGATCTGCCTCTATATCTTCTGCCGTACCATCTGTCATCCCTCAGACCGGCAAGCAGCAGCTTCTTCGCTCACTGCAGATCTGGATAAATCACAAACTGGGCCAACACGGTGAACATGTCTTTCAATCCAGACAAATCTCACACTCTCACTATGTCTCTTCGAAAGGACCGTTAGAAAACCCCCCCATCCACTTTCTCAACAATCCTCTGGAAGAGTCTTTTCTTTCAAGCTTCTGGGTCTCACTATCTGCCATGACCTTCTTGGAAAGTCACATTTCCACCTCGCCTCCAAAGCCAGTCGCCGACTGGGAATCCTCCGTCGTGCAAAGTCCTTCTTCGGCTCTCTGAGCTCCTGACCACTTACAAAGCTTTTGTCCGTAGCCTGATGGAGTACTGCTCTCCTCTCTGGGCTGGTGCTCCTGCTCCCACCTTTCTCGGTTCACGCTGTCGAAACCAGGGCATTTAGGATCATCGGCATCTCCCGCAATGAAGCTGAGTCTTTGGGCCTCTCACTCATCACCGCAGGTTGTCGGTGGTCTTTCTGTCTCTACCGTCTCCTCTCCAGCTTGCCCCCCTGCTCTCTCTGCGATTTGTCCCACAACATTTCCACAGAGCGCTCAAGGTCCGCAACAACCCCTTTTGGCAAAACTACCAAAATCATGAATCACTGCTCACCTTCATCTTTCATTCCTCTTTTTTTCCGCCTTTGGATAAACTCCCTCACTCTATTCTTTCCCATTCTTCCTCCAGGCTATCAAAACAGCTTTCACCCACCCTCTTATCATCCCCATCCAAATCCTCGATCTTTTCTACCCCGATAATCACCAAGCCCACTTCCTTCAATTCCCCTGCTTTCCTTCCTGAAAGTCCCTGTAATGTCCATCTTCTCTTCCCCATGTTCCCCGTCCCATCCTCTTCCTTCACAGATCTCCTAATGTGTCTGTTCCCCACTGTTTTGTCCCTCCCACTCCCGCCCCTCTGTCTCATGCCCCCTTGCTGTGCGTTGTGTGTAGCTCTCATACGAGCCTCGACAAGGTATACAAAAAAAAAAAAAGGAAACCTAGTAGCTCGTTGATCAGTCAAAAATGGTGATCAATGTTGGCATGGCGGAGATCGGGTGTTTTTTAATCTCCGTTTCTCTGACCCACCCTGTGTTATATAATAACTGCAGATAACCTGGTTCCACTGGCTATTTATGGAATTAGTTCCCAAAATAACATGAAATATTTAGGAGTTTGCTCCTTTCACAACATGTGAAATGTGACTTCAAATCCTCAACCCTTTCTTCCTCAAGTCCTCAACTCACTCCTCCAAGCCACAAGTCGGTTTTTTTTTTTTGGATACATTGTCGTGGTCGTGGAAGAGATAACACACACAATGTATAACAAGAGGAGTAGTGGGGCAGATAACAGCATTTTTTGAGAGGAATCGTGCAAATGATGACACAAGCATCAAATTTGCACATTTGTTCTCCAAGGATTCTAATCAAATCTGCCTGATTGGCCATCGGAAATACAAATTTTGAAAAATTGAAAAAAAAAAAAAACTTCAAAAAAGTCAAGATCACGAATCAATGTTGGATGCTGGCTGAGATTGGTGAATGTTTCAGAAACATAATCAAAGACGTTCCAAGTCTGCCATGCAGTTTTCTTCCCTTTACCGCGGAAAGCAGACACGAAGTCACATCCAGTGAACGCATGGAAGTATGGGATCCCTCTAGCTTTCTCAGGCCGATTGCAGAAACTACCTCATGGACTGGAATCCATCGCGCCTTGGCTCCTTGGCCAAAGGCAATCCACATGTTCTCAAGACCTAGTTCCTGTAAGGATGGCAGTACAGATATTGCTATGTCTAGTACGTCCGTGTCATTACCTTAATGATAATGGACTTGCTACCATCCATCGTTGCATCCCTGGCGTGTACAAATATTGAGTGTCAGCTTCTTCATGACAACATGAGGACACAGCATCCAGCGACTTCCTTGTGTGCCAATGGCATCTTCTCCTTTTGTGACAATGATATGCTTGTGGTCTGTGCTTCACACATCTTTTCCGCAAGGAAATGAAACAGCTCAGTCTTGTTGCTGTCATCTCGAAGAAGCTTCTCCAGTTACTTGGGGTCTTACTGGTTCCTGTCAGTCTTCTTCTGATTCCTTGCCCCTTTTCGACCTTGCCTCGGACTTCAGACTTGACTTCTTGTACACATCAACACTACGTCCACCTCTCTACCTGGCACCATAGGATTCCACCTTTGGGATGATGTCTTCTTTAGCATAGTCATCAAATATCTTTGAAGTGGTGGAGGTAGGGCATTGATAAGTGCTGAGCCATCAATGATGATGCATCTCCCCTTGCTTCTCTGTCTGGGATGTCACTTGCGCTTCAAGAATTTCAGCCAGCTGTGACTTCAAATTTTTTAAGTTTTTTTTTTTTTCTCAAATTTTTCAAAATTTGGATTTTCAAATGGCCAATCGGCAGATATTGAACAGAAATGCCAAATTTGATGCTTGTATCATAATTTGCACGATTTTTCTACTATCTACTACACTAGAGCAGGGGACAAGAGGGGTGGGAGAGGGAAGCACAAAACAATAGGGAGCAGAGTCATGGGGAGATCTGTGGAATGGAGAGAATATGGATGGGGCGGGGTACACAGGGTATACAAGATGGACCTAGAGGGAATTTTCAGGAAGGAAATCGGGGAATTTGAAGGAGGTGGGTTTGAGGTGGATTAACGGGGGTAGAAAAGATTGTGGTTTTGGATGGAGGAAGATAAGAGATGGTGGTGAACAGCTGTTTTGAAGACCTGGAGGGAAGAGTGGGATTGAGAGTAGAGTGTGGGAGTTTGTTCCAAAGGCAGGAAAAAGAGGAATGAAAGGGTGAAGGTGAGTAGTGTTTTTTGATTTTGGTAGCTTCACCAGAAGGGGGTTGCTAGCAGACCTTGAGCACTCTGCGGAAATATGGGCGGGACATATCACAGAGCAGGGGGGCTAGGCTGGAGAGGAGATGGCAGAAGACAAAGACCACCGACCTGCCTGTGGTGAGAGAGTGAGAGACCTGAAGACTCAGCTTCATCACGGGAGATGCCAATAATCCTAAATGCCTTGATTTTCCACAGCGTGAACTCAAGAAAGGTGTGAGGCGGGAGCACCAGCCGAGAGGGGAGAGCAGAACTCCATCAGGCTGCAGACGAAAGCTTTGTATGTGGACAGGAGCTCAGGTGGGCCGAGGAAGGACTCTGCATGACAGAGGATGCGCAGTCTGCAACTGGCTCTGGAAGCCAGCTTGGAGATGTGGCTTTCCCAGGAAAAATCATGGCAGATAGTGAAGCTTAAAAGCTTGAATGAAATGACTTCTTCAAGAGGATTGTTGAGAAAGTAGATGGGGGTGGGGGGTGGGAGAGGGTTCAATTTGGTCCTCTCAGAGATACATCGTGAGAGTGTGAGATTTGTCAGAATTGAAGGACATGTTCCACGTGTTGAACCATCCAGATCTGCAGAGAGTGAAGAGGCTGCTGCTTGTCGATCTGAGGGATGACAGATGGTAAGACAGAGAGTGGATAAGTTTATTTTGGTTCTTTGGAATGAATCTCAGCCTTGTGGCCTTGATTTTGGCATAAATGTCCACAACAAATTGGTGGAAGAGATCTTTGCAATGTAAGATGTGATTGAAATTACCAGCTCTTAGCATCATCCTGTCGGCAAAAATATCCATGGCAGAAATCTTATTTTGGCTTGGCTGTCCTGTTGCAGGGTTTCTCTGTTGCAGTTCAAAATGGTATCCATCTGCAGCCTGCCAGAAAATTAGTGGATACTGAAATGCATCATATGATGGGTGTGTCTCAACAATTCTCTGGACGGAGTTGTAGCACAAAGTTTTGATTGCCATGTTGTTCACCTGCCAGGATGACGGCCACTTCTGAAGTGGTGGGTGCATTGAAGCTCCGCTCATGCTCCCCAGCCAGAGTTTTGTATGAATGAATGACAACTTTGTACTCTGGTGTCATCTTCTCCATGGCACACTTGAGACTGAACATAATTGTTTTCCTTGTGCAGCATCTCTTGCAACTGCAACACCACTTCCAACTTTGTTTGAATGACATTGTTGCAGCATTGTTCAGTCTGCTTTATATTGCCACCACTGAAATAGATCTGCAGGAATTTTGACTCTTCATTTTGTCATGGCTGTAGACTGCCAATCTGATGATAAACCTGTCCCTGCACTTTAAGTGTGGGCACGTAGCCAGATTCTCTGATCTCTTTTGTGGTGCCGAAAGATGTCATGTTGA
>CM068953.1:7754986-7769168 GCA_035128595.1 Eptatretus atami
CAAGGGAGAGATACGTGGTGGTGAAGGTGTTTTTAATAACATGGAAGTTACGTGGTGGTGAGGTGTTTTTTAATATCATGGTAGTTTGTGGTGTAAGGTGCCTTTTAATATCATGGAGGTTACGTGGTGTGAAGGTGTTTTAATAAACATGGAGGTTACGTGTGGTGAGGTGTTTTTAATAAAATGGAGGTTCTTGGTGGTGAGGTCTTTTAATATACATGGTGGTTACATGGTGGTGAGGTGTTTTTATAACATGGAGGTACGGGTGGTGAAGTGTTTTTAATATCATGGTGGTTATGTGGTTTGAGTTTTAATATCATGGAGTTACGTGGTGGTGAGGTGTTTTTAATAGCATGAAGTTACGTGGTGGTGAGTGTTTTAATAGCAATGGAAGTTACGTGGTGGGAGGTGTTTTTAATAACATGGACTTAGTGTGGTGAGGTGTTTTTTAATATCAATGGTAGTTATGTGTGGTAAGGTGGCTTTTAATATCATGAGTTAGCGTGTGGTGAGTGTTTTTATATTTAACTGGAGGTTACGTGGTGTGCGGTGTTTTTAATAACATGGAGGTTACGTGGTGGTGAGGTGTTTTTAATAACATGGAGGTTATCGTGGCGGTGAGGTGTTTTTAATATAATCGGTGGTTCGTGGTGGGTGAGGTGTTTTAATATCATTTGGTGGTTACGTGGTGGTGAGGGTGTTTTAATATCACTGGTGGTATGTGGTGGTGAGGTGTTTTTTAATATCATGGGTGGTATGTGCGGTGAGGTGCTTTTAATATATTGAGGTTAACGTGTGTGAGGTGTTTTTTTAATACATGGAGGTTACGTGGTGGTGAGTTTTTGAATTGCAGCAGTGCAGTTGTTTTGAATTATGTGTAGGTGAGCTGTTTTTAATATCAATGGTGTTCCATGGAGGTGAGGTGTTTTTAAATATCATGTGTACGTGAGTGGTGAGGTGTTTTTACTGTCATGGAGGTACGTGGTGGTGGAGGTGTTTTTATATAGCATGGAGTTACTGTGGTGGTGAGTGTTTTAATAGCATGGAGTTAGTGGTGGTGAGTGTTTTTATAACTAACAATGGAGCGTACGTGGTGGTGAGTGTTTTTAATAACATGAGAGTTACTATTGGTGGCTGAGGTGTTTTTAATAACATGGACGTATGTTGGTGGAGTGTTGTTGAATTGCAAGTGGCTTGTTATTATAGTGGGGTGAGGTTTTTTAATATCATGGAGTCCATGGAGGTGACGGTGTTTTAATATCATGGTGTTACGTCGGTGGTGAGGTGTTTTAATATCATGGTGTTATGGTGGTGAGTGTTTTTAAGTACATGGAGGTTACGGGCTGAGGTGTTTTTAATAGCATGGTGTTCGTGGAGTGAAGGCTGTTTTCTAATGACTACGGTATTCACATGAGTTACGTGTGGTGAGGTGTTTTATTAATCACATGGAGGTTACGTGGTGGTGATGGTGTTATATCATGGAGGGTTATGTGTGTGAGCGTTGCTTCTTACATAATCATGGAGGTTACTGTGGTGTGTGAGTGTTTTTAATAACATGAAGGTTACTGTGGTGGTGAGGTGTTTAATAACATGAGGTGAGTGTGTAGGTAAATACGGTGGTTAGTGTGGGACGGTGTTTTTAATACATGGAGGTTACTGAGTGGTGAAGGATGTTTTTAATAACATTCAGGATTACGTGGTGTGTGAGGTGTTTTTAATTAACATGAGGTTACGTGAGTGGTGAGTGTTTTTTAATAACATGGGTAGGGTTGAGGTGTTTTAATAACATGAGGTTAACGTGTGGTGAGGTGTTTATAATAATACATGGTGTTACGTGGTGGTGAGCGTTGTTTTTAATAATCATGCACGTTACGTGGTGTAGGTGCTTTTTTAATATCATGGGCGTTAAGTCGGGTGGTGAGGTGTTTTAATAATCATGATGGTATGTGTGGTGGTTTTATACGAGGTGTTTGTGGTGATTTAATACATGGAGGTTACTGGGGTTGAGTGTCTTATTTAAATATCATGTTGGTTAACAGTGGTGGTGAGGTGTTTTTAATAACATGGGTGCTTACGTGGTGTGAAGGTGTTTTAATATACATGCAGGTTATGCGTGGTGTTTAGGGTGTTTAATATACATGGAGGTACGTGGTGGTGAGTTTTTTTAATACATGTGGTTACCTGTGGTGGTATGAGGTGTTTTTAATATGTGGAGGTTATCGTGGTGGAGGTTGCTTTAATAACATGGACGTTACTCGTGGTGGTGAGTGTTTTTTATCATGTAGTTACGTGTGCTGGTAAGGGTGTTTTAATATACATGGAGGTTACGGTGGTGGGTGAGGTGTTTTAATAACATGGAGGTACGTGGTGGTAGGCGGTTTTTAAAAAATGGAGTTACAGTCGGTCGGTCGAGGTGTTGTTTTAATAACATGGAGGTTACAGTGTGGTGAGGTGTTTTTATTAATAACTGGGTTACGTGGTCGGTGAGGTGTTTTAAGTATCATGGTTGTATGTGGTGGACGGTGCTTTTAAATAACATGGTAGGTATGAGTGTGAGTGTTATTCTGGCTGGTTATTTGGCTAGTGATAAATTCATTGGAGTTACAGTGGTGGTGAGGTGTTTTTTAAAGTAAATGGAGGTTACGTGGTGCGTGTTTGAATGCACGTGCAGTTGTTTGAATCATGGTAGTGAGTGTTAATACAGTGTTCCAGGTGGTGAGGTGTTTTTAATATAATGGTGTTACGTGGTGGTGAGGTGTTTTTAACATGGAGGTTACGTGGTGGTATGAGGTGTTTTAATTAGTCATGAGGTTCGTTTGTGTGGTGAGGTGTTTTTAATAACTCATGGAGGTTACTGGAATGGTGAGGTGTCCTTTTAATAACTATGGACGTACGTGGGTGTGAGGTGTTTTTAATTAACATGGGGTTCGTCCGGTGTGAAGTGTTTTTAATAACATGGACGTTCACGTGTCGTATGCGGTTGATTGCCATGCAGTTGTTTATGGATTATGTAGTGAGTGAGGGCTTTTAATATCATCTGGTCCTGAGGTGAGTGCTATATGTTCATGGAGTGAGGTGTTTTTATATCATGTTACTAGTGGTGGTTTAATCATCAGTTTAGTGGTGTGAGGTGTTTTTAATATCGTGTTCGTGGGTGAGGTTTTTAAGTATCATGGTGGTTACGTGGAGGTTGAGTTGTTTTTTAATATCATTTGGTACGTGTGTAGGCGTGTTATGAGACGTGGTGGTGACTTTTTAATATCATGCGTGGTTATGTGGTGGTGAGGGTGTTTTTAATATCATGGAGGGTTTCTGGTTGATCGAGTGTTGTTTTTAATAACATGGGGTTACGTTGGAGTGGTTTCTTAATTACACAGTGGAGGTTACGGAGTGGTGAGTGTTTTAATAACTGGAGGTTACATCAGTGTGTGAGTGCTTTTTTTATATAATGGAGTTTACGTAGTGGTGAGGTTGTTTATATAATGGAGGTTATACGTGAGTGGTGAGGTTTTTACTATACAGTGGAGGTTACAGTCGGTTGGTGAGTCTGTATTTGTAATAATGCTGGAGGTTTCGTGAGTGGTGAGTGTTTTAATAACGTGGGTTATCAGTGGTGTGAGGTGTTTTTATATACTGGAGGTTCACTAGTGGTGAGGTGTTTTTAATAAGTGTTAGTTATGTAGGGTGGGTGTTTAATCACGTTGGTAGTAATGAGTGGTGAGATGTTTTAAGAATACAGCGTGGACGGGTACTAGTGGTGAGGTTCTTTCTTTAATATCACGGTGGAGTGTAAGGGGTGACGGTGTTTTTAATATATCGTGGAGGTTAACATGCTGGTGAGCTTTTTTATAATATGTGCTTACGTGCTGTGAGGTGTTTTTAATAACTGTGGAGGTTACTAGGTGGTTTGATGTTTTAATAAATACTGGAGGTTACTGGTGTGGTGAAGGTTTTTTTTTATATATAGTGGAGGTTACTTGGTGGTGACGGTGTTTTTATAAAGTATTATCGGTGTGATCTTACTATTGGTATGGTAGGTGAGTCTTTTAATAACTGGAGTTACTATGTGGTGCAGTATGTTTTAATAACTGAGACGGTGGAGGTTTATACATGAGTGGTGGTGACGGTGTTTTTAAAACAGGTGGAGGTTTAGTAGTGTGATGGTGTTTTTAATAACTGGAGGTATGTGTGGTGAGGTGTTTTAATAACATGGAGGTTACGTAGAGCTGAGGTGTTTTAGATAATGGTAAGTCTATAGTGGGGTTAACGGTGCTTTTTAATTAACACGTGAGGTTACGTGGCTGGTGAGGCTGTTTTTTTAATACGTGGAGGTTACGTGAGTGGTGAGGTGTTTTTTAGATAATGTGAGTTACGTGGTGCGTGAGTGTCTTTATATACAGTGGAGTACGATAGTGTGAGGGTGTTTTTAATATAAGTGGAGTGTTACGTGTGGTAGTGTTTTTAATAATCGTGGAGGATACTGTGAGTGAGGTGTCTTTTTAATATGATGGAGGTTATCGTGGTGGTGAGTGTTTTTATAATAAGTTGGAGGTGTCGTAGTGGTGAGGTGCTTTTATAATCAACGTGGAGGTTATAGTGAGTGGTGAGTGTTTTATAACTGGGCAGTTTACGTAGTGGTGAGGTCTGTTTTTAATAACGTGGAGCGTTATATTGTGCGTGTAGGTGTTTTTGAAATGCACAGGGCAGTTCGTTTATTATGTGGGTGAGGTGTTTTAATATGCTGCGTTACATAGTGGTGATGTGTTTTAATATCATGGTGGTTCATGAGTGGTGAGGTTTTTATTTATAAGTGAGGTTACGTAGTGGTGAGTGTTTTAATACGTGGGTTCGGTGTGAAGGTTGTTTTTTAATATAATGGGGTTTATGTGGTGAGGTGTTTTTAATATGGTGGTACGTGAGATGGTGAGGTGTTTTTAAATCAACGTGGGTTAGCTGTGGTGAGGTTTTAATACATGGTGGAGTTACGTGTATTGGGAGGTGTTTTAATTTATATGGTGGTTACGTGAGTGGTAGGTGTTTTTTTAACGTGGGAGGCTTACTAGTGGTGAAGGTGTTTTAATGACGTGTGGTTACATTAGTGGTGAGGTTTTTTTAATATTGGAGGTTACTCCCGAGTGCGTGAGGTGTTTTAATAATGTGGAGGTTATATAGTGTGAGTGTTTTAAATAACGTGGAGGTTACGTCGTGTGGGAGTTTTTTAATGTGGAGGTTATGTAGTGGTGAGGTGTTTTAAGTAACGATGTGGAGTTATAGTAGTGGTGAGGTCTTTTAATAACTGGAAGGTACGATGCGAGGTGTTTCAATCGTTATTATGTAGGTGGGTGTTTTTACATAACGTGGAGTTACATAGTGGTGAGATGTTTTTTTAATAACAGTGGAGTTACATAGTGGTGAGGTAGTTTTTTAAAATATTACTATAGGAGGTGTTTTATAACGTATATTAGTAGGTGAGGTGTTTTTAATAACGTGGAGGTTACTAGTCAGTGGTGAGGTGGTTTTTCATAATGTGGAGGTTACTAGTGGTGAGGTGTTTTTAATAACGTGGAGGTTTAACTAGTGGTGAGGTGTTTTTAATACTGTGGAGTTATGTTAGTGTGAGTGTTTTTAATAATGTGGAGGTTACTGTGTACGATAAACGTCTTTTGATTGTGAGGTGTTTTCATAGTAGGTCAGTGGTAATGTCGTGGGGCTTACATAGTGGTGAGGTGTTTTTTAATAGACGTGTAGATGGTTATATACGTGGAGGTTAGTGGTGAGGTTTTATGATAACGTGGAGGTTACGTAGATGTGAAGGTGTTGTTGTATAACGTGGGAGTTACATAGTGGCTAGGTGTTTTTAATACATGTGCGAGTTAAAGTCATGGTGAGGTGTTTTTAAACGTGAGAGGATTACGTTGTGGTGACGGTGTTTTTATATACTGGAGTTTACGTAGTGGTGAGGTTTTTTTAAGACTTGGGAGGTTATTTGTGGTTTTAAGTGGAGCTCATGGAGGTGTTTTATTACATGTGGAGGTACGTAGTGGTGAGGTGTTTTTTTTTTATAATGTGAAGGTTACGTAGTGTGAGGTGTTTTTCAATAACGTGGCAGTTACAATAGTGGTGAGGGATGTTTATATACATGAGCGTTAATATGGTGAGGTGTTTGATAATGTGGAGGTTACCGTAGTGGTGAGGTGTTTTTTGAATAACGTGGGTTATTATATGGTGAGGTGTTTTTGAATAATGTGGAGGTATAAGTAGTGGAGGTGGTTTATTGAGTTACAAGTGGTAGGGTTGTATTTTACGTTATGTGAGTGAGGTTGTGTTTTTAATAACGTGAGGTTACTAATGGTGTGAGGTGTTTTTTAATAATGTGCGAGATTACTAGTAGCTCGGTTAGTGTGTTTTTTTATAATTGGAGGTTATCTAGTGGTGAGGTGTTTTTAATAACGTGGAGGTTACATAGTGGTGCAGGTTTAAACGTGAGGGTTACTAGTGTAATGGTCAAAACGTGGAGGTGTACATAGTGGTGAGATTTTTTTAAAATAACGTGGCAGGTTACATAGTGGTGAGCGTGTTTTTAATAAGGTGGAGGTTAAGTAGTAGTGAGGTGATTTTGAATAACGTGGAGGTTACATAGTAGTGAGGTGTTTTTGATAAAGGGAGGTTATATAGTGGTGAGGTGGTTTTTTAATAACGTGGAGGTTAGCGTAGTGGTGGGTGTTTTTAAATAACGTGGAGGTTACGTATGGTGAGGTGTTTTAATAACGTCGGAGGTTTACATAGTAGTGAAGGTGTTTTTGATCACGTGGGAGGTTATATAGTGGTGACTCACCACCACGTAACCACCATGATATTAAAAACACCTCACCTCCATGGAACCACCATGATATTAAAAACAGCTCACCTACACATAATTCAAAACAACTGCCACTGTGCAATTCAAAACACCTCACCACCACGTAACCTCCATGTTATTAAAAAACACCTCACCTACCACGTAACCTAATGAAATTAAAAGCACCTCACCGCCACATAACCACCATGATATTAAAAACACCTCACCACCACATAACCACCATGATATTAAAAACACCTCACCAACACGTAACCACCATGATATTAAAACACCTCACCACCACGTAACCACCATTATTTAAAAAACCACTCTCACCGCCACGTAACCTCATGTTATTAAAACACCTCACACCACCACGTAACCTCCATGTTATTAAAAACACCGCACCACCACGTAACCTCCATGTTAATAAAAAACACTCACCACACGTAACCTCCATGATATTAAAAAGGCACCTTACCACCACATAACTACAATGATATTAAAACAACCTCACCACCACGTAAGTCCATGTTATTAAAACACCTCACCACCACGTAACTGTCATGGCTATTAAAACACCTCACCACCACGTAACCTCGATGCTATTAAAACACCTCACCACCCGTAAACCTCCATGATATTAAAAACACCTCAACACCACATAACCACCATGATATTAAAAACACTTCACCACCACGTAACCTCCATGTTATTAAAAACACCTCACCACCATGTAACCACCATTATATTAAAAAGACCTCACCACCAAGTAACCTCCATGTTATTAAAAACACCTCACCACCACGTAACCTCCATGTTATTAAAAACACAACCCAAGCGAGATATGGAGTTACGTGCGTGGTGAGGTGTTTTTAATAACATGGAGGGTTACGTGTGTGAGGTTTTTATATCATGGGGTATGTGTGGTGATTTTTTACATATCGGACGGTTACAGGATGTGGTGAGCATGTTTTTTTAATAACATGTCAAGTTAACGTGGTGGTGAGTGTTTTAATAACTGGAGTTACGTGGTGGGAAGTGTTTTATAACATGGAAGGTTGAGGTGTTTTTAAAATAACATGGAGTTTACGGTGTGAGGTGTTTTAATAACATGAGTTACGTGGTGGTGACAGGTGTTATTTAATATCATGGTAGTAATCTGGTGTAGGTGCTTTTATATCATGAGGTAGTGGGTGTGAGGTGTTTTTGAATAACATGGAGGTTACGTGTGTGAGCGTGCTTTTTAATAACCTGGAGGTTACTTGTGGGCTGAGGTTCTTTTTTAATATTAATGGTGGTTACATGGTGGTTGAAGGTGTTTTTTTTATAACATGGAGGTTACGTGGTGGTGAAGTGTTTTTTTAATAATATGGTGGTTATCCGTGGTGTTGAGTGTTTTTAATATCAGTGGAGGTTACGTGGTGGTGAGGTCTTTCGTATAGCAATGCAGGTTACCGTCGTGGTGAGGTGTTTTAACTGAGCATGGACAGTTACGTGGTGGTGAAGGTGTTTTATAACATGGACTTACGTGGTGGTGAGGTGTTTTAATATCATGGTAAGTTATGTGGTGTAAGGTGCTTTTAATATCATGGAGGTACGTGGTGGTGAGGTGTTTTTATTAACATGGAGTTACGTGGTCGGGCGGTGTTTTTAAATAACATGGAGGTTACGTGGTGGTGAGGTGTTTTTAATAACATCGAGGTTACGTGGTGGTGAGGTTGTTTTAAATAATGGTGGTATACTGGTGGTGAGGTGTTTTTATATCATGTGGTTACTGTGTGGTGAGGTGTTTTTAATATCACTGGTGTATGTGGTGGTGAGGTGTTTTTAAATATCATGGTGTTATGTGGCGGTGAGGTGCTTTTAATATCAATTGAGGTTACGTGGTAGGTGAGGTGTTTTTTTCAATAACATGGAGGTTACGTGGTGGTGAGGGTGTTTTTGATTGCAACAGTGGCAGGTTGTTTTGAATTAGTCGTAGGTGAGCTGTTTTTAAATACTCACGGTGGTTCCATGGAGGTTGGAGGTGTTTTTAATATCATGGTGGTTACGTGGTGGTGAGGTGTTTTTATGTCATGGAGGTTACGTGGTGGTCGAGGTGTTTTTTAATAGCATGGGGTTACGTGGTGTGAGGATGTTTTTATAATAACATGGAGTTACGTGGTGGTGAGGTGTTTTTTAATAACATGGACGTTAACGTGGTGGTGAGGTGTTTTTAAAATAACATGGCACGTTACGTGGTGGTGAGTGTTTTAAATACAGGACGTTATGGTGGTGGTGAGTTGTTTTTGGATGATCATGGTCGGTTATGTGGTGGTTGAGGTGCTTTAATATCATGGAAGGTTCCATGGAGGTGAGGTGTTTTTTAATATCATAGGTGGTTACGTGGTGGTGAGGTGTTTTTAATATCATGGTGTTCAATGTTGTGCGTGAGGTGTTTTTTTAATATCATGGTGGTTACGTGGGGGTGAGAGTGTTTTTAATATCATGGTGGTTACGTGGAGGTGAGGTGTTTTGTAATAATCATTCTGGGTTACGTGTGGTGAGGTGTTTTTAATAACATGGAGGTTTTACGTGTGGTTGAGTGTTTTTAATATCATGGTAGGTTATGTGTGGTGAGGTCTTTTTAATATCATCGGAGGTTATGTGGGTGGTGAGCGTGTTTTTTAATAACATGAGAGGTTACGTGGCTGGTGAGGTGTTCTTAATAACATGGAGGTTACGGGTGGTGAGGTGTTTTTAATACATGGAGGTAAGTGGTGGTGAGGTGTTTTTAATAAACATGGAGTTACGTGGTGTGAGGTGTTTTTAATAACCATGGAGGTTACGTGGTGGTGGGTTTTTTAATAACATGATTACGTGGTGGTGTAGGGTGTATTTTAATAACATGAGGTTAACGTGGTGGTGAGGTGTTTATAATATAATGGTGTTACTGGTGGTGGAGTTTTTAATAACATGGAGGTTACGTGTGGTGCGGTGTTTTTTAATATCATGGTGGTTATGTGGTGGGTGAGGTGGTTTTTAATTAATCATGTTCGGTTATGTGGTGGTGAGGTGTTTTTAATACCATGGTGGTTAACGATGGGGTGAGGTTGTTTTTAACTATCATGGTGGTTACGTGGAGGTGAGGTGTTTTTTAAAGTATCATGGTGGTTACGTGGTGTGAGGTGTTTTAATATCATGCGTGCTTTACGTGGTGTGAGGTGTTTTTAATAACATGGAGGTTACGTGGTGTTTAGGTTGTTTTAATAACATGGAGTTACTGGTGGTGAGTTTTTTTTAAATATGCATCGTGGTTATTGGTGGTGAGGTGTTTTTAAATAATGATGGTGGTTATGTGGTGGTGAGGTGCTTTAATATCATGGAGGTTACTTGGATGGTGAGCGTGTTTTTTTAATAACAATGGAGGTTACGTTGTGGTGCGGTGTTTTAATAACATGGAGGTTACGTGGGTGGTGAGGTGTTTTAAAATAACATGGAGGTTACGTGGTTGGTGAGGTGTTTTAATGAACATGGAGGTTAAGTGGTGGTGAGGTGTTTTTAATAACATGGAGGTTACGTGGTGGTGGGTGTTTTAATAAGCATGGAGGTTACGTGGTGGTGAGGTGTTTTTTAATACATGGTAATTTATGTGGTGTAAGGCTGCTTTTAACTAACATGAGGTTACTGCTGGGAGGTGTTTTTATTAACATGGAGGTTAACGTGGTGGGTGAGGTGTTTTTAATAACATGGAGGTTTACGTGGCTGGTGAGGTGTTTTTAATACCAATGGAGTTACGTGGTGGTGAGGTGTTTTTAATATAATGGTGGTTGACGGTGGTGAGGTGTTTTAATAACATGGAGGGTTACGTGGTGATGAGGTTGTTTTAATATCATGGTGGTTATGTGGTGGTGGAGGTGATTTTAATATCATGTTGGTTATGTGGTGGTGAGGTGCTTTCTAATAATCATGGGGTTACGTGGTGGTGAGGTGTTTTTAATAACAATGGGAGGTCTTACGTGGTGCGTGAGTTGTTTTTAATAACATGAGAGGCTTACGTCGGTGGTGTGGTGTTTTGATAGCACAGTGGCAGTTTGTTTGAATTACTGTGGAGGTGAGGTGCTTTTAATATCAAATGCTGGGTTCCATGGAGGTGAGGTGTTATTAATATGCAAATGGTGGTTTCCATGGAGTGACAGGTGTTTTTTTTAATATCATGGCGTGGTTACGTTGTGGTGAGAGGTGTTTTTAATTATCGTGGGGGTGAGGTGTTTTATAATCATGGTGGTTACGGAGGTGAAGAGTGTTTTAATATCATTGGTGGTTACGTGGAGGTGAGGTGTTTTTAATATCATGGTGGTTATGTGTGGTGAGGTGTTTTAAATATGCATTGGTGGTTACGTGGTGATGAGGTGTTTCTAAATATCAATGTGGTTACGTGGTGGGTGAGTTTTTATTAACGTGGAGGTTACATAGTGGTGAGGTGTTTTTAATAGCGGTGGCAGGTTACTCATAGTGGTGAGGGTCTTTTTAATAATTTGGGTTACGTAGTGGTGAGGTGTTTTTATTAAGTGGAAGGTTATATAGTGGTGAGGTGTTTTTAATAACGTGGAGGTTACGTCGTGGTGTATTAATAATGTGAGGTTACGTAGTTGTGAGGTGTTTTTTAAATAACGTGGAGGTTATGTAGTGGTGAGGTGTTTTTAATAACCGTGGAGGTTACATAGTGGTGAGGGTGTTTTTTAATAACGTTTAGGTTATGATATGGTGAGGTGTTTTTGAATAACGTGGAGGTTACATTAGTGGTGAATGTTTTTAATAACGTGGAAGGTTACATATGGTGAGGCTGTTTTTTTATAAAGTGGAGGTTCAATAGTGGTGAGGTGTTTTAATAACAGTGGAGGTTACATAGTGGGTGAGGGTGTTTTTAATTATGTGGAGGTTACGAGTAGTGAGGGGTTTTTTAATAACGTGAGGTTACAATAGTGGTGAGGTGTTTTTTAATAACGTGGAGGTTTATGGTGTGGTGGAGGTGTTTTTAATAATGTGGAGGTTACATTGTGGTGGAGGTGTTTTATAATAACGTTTAGGTTATGTTAATTGGTGAGTTAGTGTTTTTAATAACTGCAGGTTACATAGTGGTGAGATGTTTTTAAATAACGTGGAGGTTACATAGTGGATGAGGGTGTTTTAATAAGGTGAGGTTACGTAGCTAGTGAGGTGTTTTGTTTGAATAACTGGAGGTTATATAGTGGTGAGTGTGTTGTTTTTAATAACGTGGAGGTTACGTAAGTAGTGAGGTGTTTTTTTGATAACGTGGAGGTAATAGTGGTGAGGAGTGTTTTAATAACAGTGAAGGTTACGTAGTGGTGAGGAGTGTTTTTAATAACGTGGAGGTTTACGTAGTGGTGAGGTGTTTTTTGAATAATGTGGAGGTTACGTCGTGGTGAGGTGTTTTTTATAAACGTGGAGGTTACATAGTGGTGAGGTGTTTTTATTAACGTGGAGGTTACATAGTGGTGAGGTGTTTTATAATGTGGAAGGTTACGTAGTGGTGAGGTGTTTTTTTTTTATATATGTGGAGGTTACGCTAGTGTGGGTGTTTTTAATAACGTGAGGTTACGTAGTGGTGAGGTGTTTTATAACGTGGAGGTTATATAGTGGTGAGGTGTTTTCGATAATGTGGAGGTTACGTAGTGGTTGAGGTGTTTTTAATCATACGTGAGAGGTTATACTAGTGTGAGGTGGTTTTTGATAATGTGGAGGTTACCGTAGTGGTGAGGTGTTTTTATATACGTTGAAGGTTACATAGTGGAGGTGTTTTTATTAATTGGAGGTTATATAGTGGTGAGGTGTTTTTAATAAGAGGTTAGTAGTGTGAGGTGTTTCTTTAATAATTGGCAGATTACATAAGTGGTGAGTTGTTTTTAATAACGTTTTAGGTATCTAGTGGTGAGGTGTTTTTAATAACGTGGAGGTTACATAGCCTGTGCGACTGTCTTTCTAATAACCGCTGGAGGTTTACTAGTGGTCGAGATCGGTTTTAATAACGTGGAGGTTACATAGTGGTGAGGTGTTTTTTTAATATCGCATGGTGGTTATGCTGGTGGTGAGATCGCGCCTCTTTAACAAATGGAGGTCTACGTGGTGGTGAGGTGTTTTAATAGATCGGCATTCACGTGGTGGTGCAGGTGTTTTTAGCATGAGGCTTACGTGGTGCGTCGAGCCGTCGTCTCTCTAATATCCCACTGGACGGTTTAACGTGGTGTGAGGTGTTTTTAATAGCAATGGCAGGTTTACCCTCGTGGTGAGGTGTTTTTAATAACATGGAGCGTTATGTCGCGTCGCTGAGGTGTTCTTGACCACTTTCGGCGCCATACGCTGCAGTCTCGTCTCTTCAATTATGTGGAGGTGAAGGTGTTCTTTTAAATATCATGGTGGCTTCCCATCGGCAGTGAGGTGTTTTTAATACATCGGTGGTTACGTGGTGGTGAGCAGTGTTTTAAATATCATCGGAGGTTACGTGGTGGTGCGTGTTTTGGAGCATGGAGTTACGTGGCGGTGAGGTGTTTGTTAATCAGCATGGAGGTACGTGGCGTGGAGGTGTTTTTCCTTAAATAACATGGACCGTACGTGATGGTGAGGTGTTTTTTAATAACACGAGACGTTACACGTGGATGTGAGTGTTCATATCATAAGAGTGGTTCGTGGATGGTGAGGTGCTTATAATATCATGGCAGAGTTACGTATAGTGGTGAGCCACCCCGACTCACCTTCACTCACACGCAGATTCCACTGCGACCGATACTGTCCAGAGGCTGTTTCTTAATAATTGGAGGTTACGTGACGTGAGATACCGGCCCGTGCTTTTCTTAATATAACAGAGTTCCTGAGATGGGTGAGGGTTTTATATTCAATGTGGTTATTGTGGTGGTGGGTGTTTTTTTAAAAACAATGGCAGTTCCTGTAGGGGTGAGCCCCACGTATCCATCGGGATTCGGGACAAGTGGGCAAGTATGGATATGTGTAGGTGAGCTGTTTTTAATATCATGGTGGTTCATTAGGAGTGAGGTTTTTTAATAACATGGTGGTTACGTGGTGGTGAAGATGATTTTTATAATTTTATTATAGAGGTTACGTGGTGGTGAGGTGTTTTTAATAACATGGAGGTTACGTGGTGGTGAGGTGTTTTTAATAACATGGAGGTGAGGTGTTTTTATAACATGGAGGTTTACGTGGTGGTGAAGGTGTTTTATAACTAGGAAGATTGTAGATGAGTAGAGATTGGTTTTTTTATCATAAATGTATATATATAGGAGTATTAAGGTGCTTTAATATCATGGAGGTAACGTGGTGGTGAGG
>CM068953.1:7769268-7789066 GCA_035128595.1 Eptatretus atami
TGGAACGTCACGATCTCGGGGTTTGTAACTTGAGTGTGAAGGATTAACTGTGAGTCCGGGGCTAAAATGACTTCTAGAAGGGCTAGAGACACGATCTCAGGATCTATAGGGGTTTTTGAGGACGGCGAGTTCAATAGTGTCTTTCAACACCACCTGAGGTCATCTTCAAGGTCAAAAGGTCATATTTCAAGGTCAAATTACTGAATTTTGGTATTTTTTGCCTGTTTTTGTGTCTAATCATAGAGGAAAACTTTTGTAACGTCTATGACAAAACATGAAATTGTGCACCTATTGCACCTACTTGCTGATTTCTATCATTGTTAACTAATGTATGTTTGTTTGTTTCTCTTTCAGAAACGTCCAGCTGGTGATCTCACAGGATCTTTGTGTTGTTCCTGCTTGGTGACAATATGCCAGTGCGTTTGCAGCTGCTTGGTTGTAGAGGAACTATGATGGGACCGCTTATGTAAAGGTCATATCCTTCCAAAAGACCTGAGGAGAGGAGAGATGGATATTGGCAATGCCAAATGAGAAAGAAAGCTTGAGGTGCTTAAGGAGATATATATTTGTGAGACACATTCAATTGTGATTGGGTGTCAGTTAGGGGTGGCAAACGACCCAAAGAACCCCCATCAATATTTCCTGGAGTACCGAAATCAGCTTTGAAGCAGGTGACCTCAGCCCCACGCCCAACATCATCTTCTACGTCAGAATCAAGAGCTAAGAAGAGCAGAGCAGCTGATGAGGCTGCAGACAATATCCAAGATTTCGACCACTTCTGTGCTAAAATCAGCTCCTATTTTCCTGGCTTTAACGTCATAAAAGACCAGGAAAACCTTTACCTATCAAGAACTGATGCTACTGGACAAACTGTCAAGCAGTTCTTTCATTTCCAACAAGTTCACTCACCTTTTGGATTTCTATTCTTGAATAAATTGAGAAAGATGGCATTGAGGTGCCCAAACGACTTTTTCCTTTGCAGAAGAACAGCCTGCTCTCAAAATGGCCCAGATTAGATCCATAACTGACCAGGTAAAACATCTATGAATGCACAAGCAAGGAAATTCTTCAGCTTGTAATAAGCCAGCTGTTGGATGACTGAGGCACACGAGCTTCCTCATTTCACCTTCCTTCTGTCGCAGCTGCATTTCTGGCAGAGACAGACTTTGACTACGTTCTTCCTCTATATTTGCAGAAGAAGCCTGGAAAAGTTTTTTGGCCAAGCCAGGCAAAGAAGCGGTGGAAACTTCTACATTGACGTAGTTGACATTATGGCTGCAGCTAAAATTGTAATTTTGCAAACACTCATTAAGCATGACATTATGCCCGAATCTAGTTCTCGTGTGATTGATTGCGACAAGAACTGTACAAGTTCCATAAATCCAGATGAGCGAAGTGAACTCATGGCGAATTACTCCTCAAGACACTCAGGATCTCTTGGGGTCTGACGATGCCCTTAAGCATAAAGTAGTTTATGGCCGGACACCTTGTTCATAAATCTGGCGATAGCACTAGTATGAGGAGATCATTGATGATGAAGATGGTAACGAGGTGTCATCTGAGTTCTAGATAATTTGAATAGAGGTGGATTGAGTGTGCCGACTATGTCAACCGTTTTTTGTACATAATGCCTATATTTGTAAGACAAGACTAAAATTCGTTGCGATTTCATTTTGATGAGCTGTTTCCCTGTGTAGATTTACCTTTAGCTAGTAGTAATGCTGCATTACTACTTTAGCTAACATTCTATTGAAGCTCATGTACTCAATTGTAAGTGACAAAGAAAAAGCTTTGGGATGCCTCAGGAGGCAAGAAAAGCTCTCCAACTAGTGATAGACATAGACATAGTTGTAATAGGCATAGTGTTTGTGAATTGCATATAATGTTTATGTAATAGATATATGACAATAAATATAAAAGTTTGACAGCTCGACACACTTGCATCTTATTACAATCAGCCATCTCTCACCGTTTATGAGTTAGACACAAAAACGGGCAAAAAATACCAAAATTCAGTAATTTGAACTTGAAATATGACCTTTTGACCTTGAAGATGACCTCAGGTGGTGTTGAAAATGACACTATTGAACTGCCGTCCTCACCCCTATATGGATCCGAGATCGTGTCTCTAGCCCTTCTAGAAGTCATTTTAGCCCCGGACTCAAGTTAATCCTTCAGACTCAAGTTACAAACCCGGACATGGGAGGTTCCAGTCCTTCTCTATAGGAGTCTATGGTTTAATCTTAAAGAAGGAAGAGTATGAAAAATGAATAAAATAAGAAGTATAAACATCAATTATATACAGAAGAAATAAATAAGAAAGCATTAGGAGCTTTTGATGATAAAACATATATTTAGAGAATGGAATTAATTCTCCCTTATGGTTATAAGTAAAGTGCTGAGGGACTACTACCATCTTTTATTGATTATAAATGATAGAACAAGCAATAACCAAACCAAAGAGTGGAGATGGAATCAACCTTGGTACTTAAATGGAAAACATAAAGAATGTGAGAAATATCAAATAAGTCTTATTGAAGAAATAACCGGGTAAAAGTAGATAAAACAAATAAGCGGATAAATTAATTACAAATAAGTTAGAGGATGTAAAGAAAAAAATAATATCTTGAATGGACTGAAAACTTTGATGGTTATCAATTAAACAATGGAAAAACAATTCAATGTAATCTCAAAATGATATTGGCTCAGGAGGTGGTCAAACAAGAGATTAAGAGAAGTTTATCATTTTATCTCTGCTCAACAAAGACATACAAACCAAGAACTAAGTTCTAAAATAATATTTGTGAAACATACTCGATGGTGATGAATGTAATAGGAAAATTAATTTATTACCTGAAGTAGAACATGATCAAATATTCATTGGCTCACTCTTTGAATGGAATGATAATATAAAAGAATGTTTTTTAATCAGTGTCTCAATGGGACAGAGATCTTAATTATAATCCCAATTTAAGTTAGTCCCAATTTAACATGGGGGGTTGGAGGGTGGAGGAGGGGAAGGGGCAGAGATTAAACTCCTGGTTCGAGCTTTTGAGCCTTGAACAGAGTTTTTTCAATTCATTTGTATTATCTCAGTCTCCTAATTAGGGGTTTAGGGTTAAATAAGAGTTTTTCCCCCATTCATTTGCATGGGGTAAATGGGGAGAAAATGAGACTCCTGTTTCGGGCTTTTTAACCTTAAATCAGAGAGTTCCCCCTTTTCCCCCATTCATTTGAATGACTGCACTCGAAACCCCATAATCTACTACATACTAATATATATTATATATATATATATATATTATATTTCTATGTATATTTATATATATATATATATATATTATATCTATGTATATTTATATATATATATAATATAACATATATTTATGTATATTATATAATATTTCATTGTTTATATATATAATATATATAATATATATTATTATATATATATAATATAATATATATAATATATTTATGTATATTTATATATATATATATATTATATATATATATAATTATAATATTTCTATGTATTTTATATATAATATATATATATTATGTATTTTAGATATATATTTCTATGTATTCATATATATATATATGTATTTAGATATATATTTTCTATGTATTATTATATATGTATATATAATATATATATAATATATATATATATATTATATATATATTAATATATATATACCTACCTACACAAAGAGAGAGAGAGAGACAGACAGACAGACAGACAGACATAGATTTTGTATGTCAGGATTGTATTAGTTGCCTGTGTTTTCGGAAAAGACTGCACAGGCAATTATTTTGTGTGGGGAAAATGTCCATATGCATGTTGAAGACAACTTTGCACCCATATCCAAAACATGCACAGGTCATGCTGACCGTGAGAAGTTTGTAATTTGTATGGTTATTGAAGTGGATGATGAGGGACCTCTGAATGATTTACAAAAACTTTAAATAACTAATCATGAGACTGTTAACAATGAATTAGCATTACTTGCAGCTCAACATATGCAACAAAGTGTTCCATGAGGGCAATCAGCATTCTTACATCAATCTTGGAGCCACATTGTTTCGAAGTTCTGTTTTCAATTTCAAGCAGAGCCATCCACCATCCTCCTGGTAGGTTTTCAATCATTCAGAATGCTCATTTGCTCGATGCAATTAGTCCCAGCTTAATGGAGGAATACATCAAATAAATATGTAAGGAAAGCTTCTATGCCTGTCTCATTTGAATGCATTTTGTAGATGCAAGCCCATTGTCATCCTTTGCATTGCCGATTATATCAGACGCCGACTGTTTACGATTTGTGTCATTTTTTTCGGACTAACCTACCTTATTACCCTCAAAAAATTAGCATGAAAATTCCACAGCAAATTAGTGGTGTAGTTGTCATCCCCACAAACGATTCAAGCTGGACATTGTGCTGAGATGGACTCTCCTCTGAGAGCTTCCAGCATGGTTTCAAGTTTCTACATGTTATGTGTATCCGTTTTCAGTGTCATGTTATGATAGTACAGGAAATACCATTTTGGTTCCCCACATTTCATTCGGTAGTTTGCATGCAGCATATGGCTGCTGGCTGGGATAATTGTTTGGGGTTTAGCTGTACCACTAATGAAGTGCCCCTGTAGGTTAAGGCAGGAATTAGTAATTTCTTGACAATCGCCAACTCTTCGCGAAACACACCCTGAGATGTCAACCCCTCAATTTCTGTAACCACGCCACTCCCTCGCCCCCAACTGCTCCTGCACTCTATCTTTTGCACCTGAAAGGTGGAGGAGTTTATGGCAACTGTCAGTTCGGATACTGCGACTGAACCAGATGGCATGAACTCATGTGTCTTAAAAACCTGCTCTGCTGCTTTTGCACATCCTCTCTCTGCCCTTTTTACTCTATCATTTGGCCTAGATCATCTTCCCTTTGCTTGGAAGACAGCCAAATCACCCCATTACTTAAACCATGTGCAAAAATCAATCCCCTTAACTCCAGACCCATAAACATACTGTACTTTCAATTGTCAACCAGGTCATGGAATCCATCATCGCAGTTTATATGGAATCCTTCCTTTTCTCCATCAACCTAATCTCAGATCATCAATTGTGATTCAGACCTGATAACTCTACTTTGTATATGCTGTTTCCACTCTCTCAACAATGGATGGAGGCCCTCATTGTCAGACATGAGATCATGACCATCACTCTAGACATATCTCGAGCTTTCAATGCAGTCTGGCACCTCGCCTTGCTCTTCAACTCTCTGCATATGGCATCCAAGGCCAACTCCACACATGGTTTACTGACTCCATCTACTCTCATAGCCAATGTGTTGCTCTGAAGGAATACTTTCCTCTCCTCTACCTGTTGAGGCTGGAGTGCCTCAAGGCAGTGTTTTCATCCCCATCCTATTGCTAATCCTCATCAATGATCTCTCTAACTCTGGAAAATCACCTTTATCTTTGCGCTGATGTAATGCCTCACTCTTCCTTCAGACAGGCAGGCTGCAGCCATTTCCCTATCTTCAGAACTTGACAAAATCAAAAACTGGTCAAACACTTGGAATATGTGAATGTTTTTCAGTCTTTCAATCCTGACAAGTGCTCTCTATGCTCTCTATCTCTTTTGTCAATATATATGTTTATATATACATATATATAAACATATATATATATATATATATTAGAAAATGCACCCGGCAATGCCAGGCAATGCTTGGTCCCTCCTCCGACCCCTCCCCCTGCCTCCCCCCACCACACCCCTTCCCTCCGGACTCCCACCACACTCCTTCCCCTCCCTCCTTCAACAAAGGTACCAGGGATTGCCTGGGATCTAATATATCTATTGGACTACTGCAATTAAATACATATTTTGAGACAGACATTTTTTTTTAATCAAGCTGTAAAACATTGAACAGATCAACGAAATTAAATATATTATTGTGATGCTTTTGAGTGGACAATATTGAATGTTTTTCCATCAAAGGCCAGAACAGATAAATTATTTGGTGTTCGAACTTTGGTAACTCCTGAGTTTCTCTCCCTGGTTACTCCTTCCTCTGGTATGATGGACGTTAGCCTCGTCCTGGTGGTGGAGATGCTCTCTTTATCAAAAACTCCATTCCTCACTCTCCATGCACTACACTCACTCATCCACACCCCCAGGTATACCTCTGGCTCAGGCTTCCACTCTGCTCCCACCTCTTGTTTACCAAGTTATACCATCCATATATTTACTTACTCCATTTACTTCTCGTTCGCTGAAAACATGGACCGACTTCTATCTCCTCATCCAAACTCTCTCTTCCTCATACGTAGTGCTTCAATTGCCATCATGCCAGTTGACTGGATGTGGGTACCTCTCTCCTCCCATGGCACTTCAGCAAAGGACTTCTACCACTCATTGGAAGTGACCCAATCTGTCAACTTCCTGGCCCGGATCTCAGCCAACAGTACTACATCTCTTCTGGATTTCATTTTGGCCAATTTCCCAAGAAAAATCTGCTGTTCTTCTTCTGCTACAATCGGTTCATCTGACCATGTGTTCGTTAAAGCAGTCATCTCTCTGGCTGCTATTAGAGAACCACCTCAGCACCGACGAGTCTGGCCTTTCACTCAGGCCGACTGGCAGGGTCTTCAAGCAGCCATTAAACATCTCGACTGCACTCCCATTTCCACTGTCACCGACATCAATTTAATCTGGGAAATTTTTCAAAGAAACATGCTCTCTCTCATGCAAAGATTTATCCCATCTCAATTTCAGTTGTCCTCCCTTCCTCCTGCCCATGGTACACTGCAGCTTGTGGTGAGGCTGCGATCCTGAAAAAAATTGCCTTTGCCTCATGGAAGGCAAATCCTACTGAAGGAAATCTCAGTTGCTTCCACAAAACTTGGAATAAGTGTGTCTACCCTCAGGTGAGCCAGAAAACAACATCTTTCAAATCTCAACCCTGAACTCTCAAACCTGTCTCCCTCCTCCAAATCATGGTGGTTTCTAGTTAACCTCCGCCATCGTAGATGGATGGAGGTTACTGGTTTCACCCCTGTCTGTTTGTTTGTTTGTTTGTGAACAGTATTATGGAAAAACTCCTGGACGGATTCGGCGAAACTTGGTGGGGGAATTAGGTATGGTCCAAGGATCATGCCATTAGATTTTCGACTTGGTCCAAAAAAAAGAACTTAGAAATTTTGCAACTTTTTTTTCAAATAAATTTCGATTTTATTTGAAAAATATTTGAATTTTTTTTTTGCATTCTACATGTTTTAAGTGATTTCCAACCCCCCCCCCCCCAAAAAAAATTTGGTAGAGAAAAAAAAAACAAATTTTGCAACTTTTTTTTCAAAAAAATTTCGATTTTTTTTTGGCATTTCTACATACGCATCGATCTAGTTTAGTTTATTCAATCGTGGTTCAGTAGAGTCTGATCCGTTTTGACCTACAATGAATAGGATATCAGTTCAATTAAGTGACCCAGCAGTAT
Organism: Eptatretus atami; assembly: GCA_035128595.1. Classification (NCBI taxonomy): domain Eukaryota; kingdom Metazoa; phylum Chordata; class Myxini; order Myxiniformes; family Myxinidae; genus Eptatretus; species Eptatretus atami. The sequence continues at coordinate 7,776,761 of CM068953.1, forward strand.
TGGCGGCGGAGGTTTTGCACGCTACCGATGCTCCCCTCTAGTTCAGGTCGTTTTCTGGTGTATGTTCCCCCTCCATCCCCTCCCTCACTGCAAATGACTGCATAGCTGACACTGCACGTGAAAACTCTGAATGCCTAAACTCTGTGTTTGTTTCTAAATCTTGTGTCCCCAACCCATCGCTTTATGTACCTACCATAACCAATCACGTAAAATAACCAGTTTTTCCTTAGAAGAAGCTAAAATACACACAATTTGATGAAGAACACACGTTTCTGTATTACAATAGTATTTGTAACTGAAAAAAGGGGTAAGGACAATGTAATGTGTTGGGAAAAATGCTTGTTTTAGGAAAATAACACCGCTTTTCCAAGAAAAAGGTGTACGTTGTAAAATGTGTTATTTTGCTTTGTACAGGCTAATATATACACACTATGTGATAAAAACACGCATTTCTACATTGCACTAGATATTTAGAACAAAAAACGGTGTCAGAACAAGCTAATGGGTTGTTAAAAACACTTGTATTATGCATATTAGACCCTTTTTGCATGAATAAGGTTTCTTGTGTAAAATATGTTGGTTTGCTTTGTACAGGCTAAAATACACAATATTTGATAAAATACATGCGTTTCTGCATTATAATATTATTTGCAGCAAAAAAACGGGGTTCGATCAATGTAATTTGTTGTGAAAAATGCTTGTTTTAGGCATAATGGACCGTTTTCCCAAGAATTAGGCTTCTTTTGTAAAATGTGTTGTTTTGCTTTGTACAAGCTAAAGTACACACTATATGATGAAAAACACATTTTTGCATCGGATTGGTGATTAAAAACCAAAAAACAGTGTCAGAACAACCTAATGTTTTGTTAAATACAGTTGTGTTATGCAAATTAGATCATTTTTCCAAGAATAACTTTTTTGTGTAAAATGTGTTGTTTTGCTTTGTACAAGATAAAATACACATGATTTGTTGAAAAACACATGTTTCTGCAATATATTCGTCATTAAGAACAAAAACTGGGGTCAGAACAACGTAATGTGTTGTGAAAAACGCTTGTTTTAGGCAAAAAGGACCATTTTTCCAAGAATAAGGTTTCTTTTGTAAAATGTGTTGTTTTGCTTTATACGAGCTAAAGTACACACTTCTTGATGAAAAGCACGTGTTTCTCCATTACATTAGTCATTTAGAACAAAAAACGGGGTCATAACAAGTGAATGTGTTCATAAAAATGCTTGTACTTGTAAAATTAGACCATTTATTGCATTAATTTTGTTTCTTGCGTGAAATATTTTGTTTTGCTTGGAAAAAGCTAAAATTCACAATATTTGATGAAAAACAAATTTTTCTGCATTAGAATAACTAGTGTGGGCCGGTAGGTGCGTGCCAGTATGTGCAGCTTCGTTCCTTCGCTCTCGTAAACGATGACTGGATTGGGGCATTGTTTCAATTAGATTGGACCAACCGTATCATAAATGGCCCTAACTTGGGAAACACCTGGGAAACATACTCAGGTCCCCAGCTCATTGTGACTCATATCAAACGAAGAAGAAGAATTGTGACGCCTCTCTCTCTCGCCCCCCCCCCCCCACCCTCTCTCCCCCCACCTCTCTCTCTCCCCCTCTCTCTCTCGTCCCCTATCTCCCTCCTCTTCCCCTCTCACCCCCCTTCACCCCCCTCCCCGTCCCTCTCGCCCCTCCTCTCTCCCCCTCTCTTGAATTGTGACGCCCCTCAGATATGAATTGGCACATACTCAGGTCCCCAGTGTCGATTGTGACGTCATACCAAACGAAGAAGAAGAGAATTGTGACGTCAATCATGCAAAAAAAAATTTAAAAAAACATTAATTGTGAAATCATTCGTGACATCATAGCATCGTGTCCTGTCATTGGTTGACAGATAAATTGCCGTAACTTGGGAACCGCTTGTCCGATTAAATATCAAACTGAAAGGCACATACTCAGGTCCCCAGCGTCGATTGTGACGTCATACCTAACGAAGAAGAAGAAGAATTGATGTCAATCGTGCAAAAAAATTAATAAATAAATAAACATTAATTGTGATGTCATTCGTGATGTCATAGCACCGTGTCTTGTCATCAGTCGACAGATAAATGGCCGTAACTTGGGAACTGCTCCTCTGATTGATATCAAACCTTGAAAAGGCACATCCGCGGGTCCCCGGCAATATTCCTGGCAAGTTTCAATCAGATCGGACGGCGGTTGTCGAGAAACGGCGGTCGCAGACAGACGCACGCACGCACACACAACACACACACACCACACCACACACACGCAACACGCACGTTACACACACACACATTGCTGGAATTATAGATAGATGATTCAGAAAAATGAATCAGGGTCAGAACAACCTAATGTATTTCTATTTATGCTTCAATTATGCAAATTAGACCGTTTTTGCATGAATTTGGTTTCTTGGGTAAAATGTGTTGTTTTGTTTAGAATAAGATAAAATACATATTATTTAGTGAAAAACACACGTTTCTTCATTAGATTTGTGATTTAGAACAAAATTGGGGTCAGAAGAACCTAATGTGTTGTTAAATATGCTTGTATTATGCAAATTATATCGTTTTTGTATGAATAAGGTTTCTTGTGTAAAATGTGTTGTTTTGCGTTGTACAAGATAAAATACACACTATTTGATTAAAAGCACGTGTTTTTCCATTAGATTAGTGATTTAGAACCAAAACGTGGTCATAACAAGTTAATGTGTTCTTAAAAATGCTTGCACTTGTAAAATTTGACCATTTTTGCATTAATTTTGTTTTGCTTGGAAAAAGCTAAAATTCACAATATTTGTTGAAAAATATGCTTTTCAGCATTAGAATGGAGATCGAGCCAAAAAAAAAAACATGGTCAAAACAACCAAATGTAGTTCTAATTACACTTCTATTGAGCAAATTTTAGTTTTTAGATGAATAAGGTGTCTTGGGTAAAATGTGTTGTTTTGCTTAGAATAAGCTAAAATACACACTATTTGATGAAAAACACACGTTTCTGCATCAGATTTGTGATTTAGAAAAAAATCGGGGTCAGAAGAACCTAATGAGTTTTTAAATATGCTTGCATTATGCAAATTAGATCGTTTTTGCATGAATAAGGTTTTTTGTGTAAAATGTGTTGCTTTGCTTTGAACAAGATAAAATACACTGTTTGATTAAAAGTACGTGTTTCTCCATTAGATTAGTGATTTAGAACAAAAATGGGTTTAGAATAAGATAATGTGTTCTTAAAAGCACTTCTTTTTTGTTTATTCATGAGGTTTTTATTGCACTTGTGACAGGTATCACCTGACCTTTATTGATAGTATTTAGTGCAATCTCATCAAAACTCCTTCATCATGAGTGGTAAATGACCCTCAGGCTCTCCAGCTGAGACTCTCATGAAGAAATCATTGCCAAGCAATTCGTTTGGACATTAAAATGGACATAGTGAAGTGATTCGAGCAGGGGAAGCATTTGGTGGACAATGCATTCAGCCTTCCTCCCTCGACTATGAGGACAATTACTAGTAACGACACCAAAATAAAATCGAGTGCACAAAAGTCGAGTGCCTCATCATCTCAGAAACCACTCCCCCCTGCAACCCACACCTCCCAGGCCTGGACATTTGCTGCATGCCACATATTTTGGTGGGTACCATACACATTTACTAAAATCTCCATAATTTATTTAAAGAGCCTGGTGTTGGTTTAGTGGTTAGGTTGGTGGCTTGGTATCCGAAGGTCCTGAGTTCCTGAGTTCAAGCCCTGTTAGCCACTGAATTAATACACCAGGGGGTTGACTCAGCCTGTCATCCTTTTGAGGTCAGCAAAATGAGTACCAGTGTGTACTGGTGGCAGGGCACTAAATCAATGACAGTCACGCTTCCCAGAAATGATAGCTGCCATACGCAAGAAGAATAATTTATTTACATTCTTTATTGATTTATTTATTTGTAGGAACTGTATTTACACATTTACTGTCTTTACTTACACCCAGGAACGCATCTTCAATTTATAAAATTATGTCTCTGGGAAAATCTTTTTCTGTTTACGTTTTCTTGTTTTACATTCAGATTTTCAGAACGCATTTTGAGAGTAAATCGAGGAGTTCAGTTTATATATTTTCTTAAAGAAAAAGGCACATCCAAGCAAAGAAGTAACTAGATCGACCAGTCCTCACTCAAAAGACCATCTGCACCCCCCCCCCCCCAAAAAAAAAACTTTCCAATCCTCTAGAGGGAGTTCATTCACTAAAACTCCATGGTCTCATGATCAGCCCTAATCTTTCTTGAGCACCAACATTTCAAAGTTGGCCTCAAAAGACAGCCATTGACTGGGCATCCTCCATCTTACAAAATCATTCCTTGGCACACTCCAACTCTTAATATAACCACTTTCAGCTGTAGCTTGATGGTGTGCTGCTCTATCCTTTGGGCTGGTTCTCCTGCCCCACACCTTGCTCAGATTGGCAACATGGAAACCAAGGCCTTCAAGATCATTGGAATCTCCCACACTGAAGCTGAGACTATTGGCCGATCGCTTTCCAATCACAGGCAGGTCGGAGGTCTTTCTGTCTTCCACCACCTTCTTTCTGGTCTTGCACCCATTACTCTTTCCATTTCTTGTTTCCCCCTCTCCCCAGGTTTCTACAGGACAAAATGTTCCACCGTTAACCCACTTCTGGTGAAACTCCATAAATCCAGGATCACTGCTCAATTCCAGTCATTTGTTCCTCTTTTTTTTCTCACTTGTGGAACCAATTTCCACACTCTCTTCAATCTCATCTTTCACTCCAGGTCTTCAAGACAGCTATTCACCACCATCTCCGATGATCCCCATCCAAAACCATGATCTTTTTGACCACCGTTAACCATTACGACCTGACCTCAACCCCCAAGGCCTCCTTCCAAATTTCCTGTTTTTTACTGCCTGAGTGTTTGCTTCAATATCCACCCTGTGCATCCTCTCCTTCCCCTAATTCCTCCCCACACCCCTTATTTGTCCAGGCCTCTCTCTATTTTGTCCTTCAACTATGGTTACCATATGTCCGGTTTTTACTGGATGTATCCTCCTTTTCGGGCCTGAAATCTCCATCCAACCAGATTTTTAAAATAACAATGTGTGGGATTTTGTCTTTTTTTTGCTTTTGATTTTTAAAGGGGTAAATTTTAAGATTTGGGATAAGTTTTTACCTCAGTTAAACCATCTTTGTACATTTTTTATGGTGATAAAATATGATTTTGTAATGTTTGGACCAGGACAGTTTAGTACAAGTGTGCACAACTCTGTCATAGTGTAATGGCCCCAGGCAAAAATTCCTTTCCTGCAGACTACTGTAGTAGGACCTGTTACCAACTTTAGTATATGAGAATAACTCATATACGAAAGTTCAAACTGATTCATTTTTGCTTCGGTGGACATGTTCATACATCGACACTCACGTGTCCTCTTCCGAGAGACAGACGAGACCACAAGAGAGAGAGAGAGAGAGAAAACGAGAGACAGAGACAGAGACAAAGAAAGACAGAGACAGAGACTGAGACTGAGACTGAGAAAGAGACAGAGACAGAGAAAGAGACAGAGACTGAGACTGAGACTGAGAAAGAGAAAGAGACAGAGACAGAGACAGAGACTGAGACTGAGACTGAGAAAGAGAAAGAGACTGAGACTGAGACTGAGACAGAGACTGAGAAGAGACAGAGACAGAGACAGAGAAAGAGAAAGAGACTGAGACTGAGACTGAGACAGAGACTGGAGAAAGAGACAGAGACAGAGGCAGAGAAAGAGACAGAGACTGAGACTGAGACTGAGAAAGAGAAAGAGACAGAGACAGAGACTGAGACTGAGAAAAGAGAGAAGAGACTGAGACTGAGACTGAGACAGAGACAGAGGACAGAGACAGAGACTGAGACTGAGACTGAGACTGAGACTGAGACTGAGACTGAGACTGAGACAGAGACAGAGACAGAGACAGAGACAGAGACAGAGACAGAGACTGAGACTGAGACTGAGACTGAGACTGAGACTGAGACTGAGACTGAGACTGAGAAAGAGACAGAGACAGAGACAGAGACAGAGACAGAGACAGAGACAGAGACAGAGACAGAGACAGAGACAGAGACTGAGACTGAGAAAGAGACTGAGAGCTGAGACAGAGACAGAGACAGAGACAGAGACAGAGACAGAGACTGAGACTGAAGAAGAGAAAGAGACAGAGACTGAGACTGAGAATGAGAAAGAGACAGAGACTGAGACTGAGAAAGAGACTGAGACTGAGACAGAGACAGAGACTGAGAAAAGAGAAAGAGACTGAGAGCTGAGACAAGAGACTGAGAAAGAGACAGAGACAGAGAAAGAGACTGAGACTGGAAAGAGAAAGAGACTGAGACTGAGACTGAGACAAGAGACTGAGAAAGAGACAGAGACAGAGACAGAGAAAGAGACAGAGACAGAGACAGAGACAGAGACAGAGAGACTGAGACTGAGAAAGAAAGAGACTGAGACTGAGACTGAGACAGAGACTGAGAAAGAGACAGAGACAGAGACAGAGACAGAGACAGAGACTTGAGACTGAGAAGAGAAACGAAAGACTGAGACTGAGGACTGAGACAGAGACAGAGACAAGAGACTGAGACTGAGACTGAGACTGAGGACTGAGACTGAGACAGAGAACAGAGACAGAGACAGAGACAGAGACAGAAGACAGAGACAGAGACAGAGACAGAGACAGAGACAGAGACAGAGACTGGAGACTGAGACTGAGACTGAGGAACTGAGACTGAGAACAGAGACAGAGACAGAGACAGAGACAGAGACAGAGAGACAGAGACAGAGACAGAGACTGAGAAAGAGACTGAGACTGGAGAAAGAGAAAGAGAAAGAGACTGAGACTGAGACAGAGACAGAGACAGAGACAGAGACAGAGACAGAGACTGAGACTGAGAAAGAGAAGAGACAGAGACATGAGACTGAGAATGAGAAAGAGACAGAGACTGAGACTGAGAAAGAGACTGAGACTGAGACTGAGACAGAGACTGAGAAGAGAAAGAGACTGAGACTGAGACAGAGACTGAGAAAGAGACAGAGACAGAGAAAGACTGAGACTGAGACTGAGAAAGAGGAAAGAGAAAGAGACTGGACTGAGACAGAACAAGAGACAGAGACAGAGACAGAGACTGAGACTGAGAAAGAGAAAGAGACAGAGACTGAGACTGAGAATGAGAAAGAGACAGAGATGAGACTGAGAAAGAGACTGAGACTGAGACTGAGACAGAGACTGAGAAAGAGAAAGAGACTGAGACTGAGACAGAGACTGGAAAGAGACAGAGACAGAGAAAGAGACTGAGACTGAGACTGAAAAGAGAAAGAGAAAGAGACTGAGACTGAGACAGAGACAGAGACAGAGACAGAGACAGAGACAGAGACAGAGACAGAGACTGAGACTGAGAAAGAGAAAGAGACAGAGACTGAGACGAGAATGAGAAAGAGACAGAGACTGAGACTGAGAAAGAGGACTGAGACTGAGACTGAGACAGAGACTGAGAAAGAGAAAGAGACTGAGACTGAGACAGAGACTGAGAAAGAGACAGAGACAGAGAAAGAGACTGAGACTGAGACTGAGAAAGAAAAGAGAAAGAGACTGAGACGAGACAGAGACAGAGACAGAGACAGAAGACAGAGACTGAGACTGAGAAAGAGAAAGAGACAGAGACTGAGACTGAGAGATGAGAAAGAGACAGAGACTGAGACTGAGAAAAGGACTGAACTGAGAAAGAGAAAAGAGACTGAGACGAGACAGAGACAGAGACAGAGAAAGAGACTGAGACTGAGACTGAGAAAGAGAAAGAGAAGAGACTGAGACTGAGACAGAGACAGAGACAGAGACAGAGACAGAGACAGAGACAGAGACTGAGACTGAGAGACTGAGAAAGAGAAAGAGACTGAGACTGAGACTGAGACAGAGACTGAGAAAGAGACAGAGACAGAGACAGAGAAAGAGACAGAGACTGAGACTGAGACTAGAGAAGAGAAAGAGACAGAGACAGAGACTGAGACTGAGAAAGAGGAAAGAGAGACTGAGACTGAGACTGAGACAGAGACAGAGACAGAGACAGAGACTGAGACTGAGACTGAGACTGAGACTGAGACTGAGACTGAGACAGAGACAGAGACAGAGACAGAGACAGAGACAAGAGACAGAGACAGAGACAGAGACAGAGACAGAGACAGAGACTGAGACTGAGACTGAGACTGAGACTGAGACTGAGACTGAGACTGAGAAAGAGACAGAGACAAGACACGAGACAGAGACAGAGACAGAGACTGAGACTGAGACTGAGAAAGAGAAAGAGAAGAGACGAGACGAGACAGAGACAGAGACAGAGACAGAGACAGAGACAGAGACTGAGACTGAGACTGAGAATGAGAAAGAGACAGAGATGGACTGAAAAGAGACTGAGACTGAGACAGAGACAGAGACTGAGAAAGAGAAAGAGACTGAGACTGAGACAGAGACTGAGAAAGAGACAGAGACAGAGAAGAGACTGAGACTGAGAAAGAGAAAGAGACTGAGACTGAGACTGAGACAGAGAGAGAAGAAGAGACAGAGACAGAGACAGAGAAGAGACAGAGACTGAGACTGAGACTGAGAAAGAGAAAAGAACAGAGACAGAGACAAGAGACTGAGACTGAGAAGAGAAAGAGACTGAGACGAGACAGAGACAGAGACAGAGACAGAGACAGAGACAGAGAAAGAGACGAGACTGAGAAAGAGACTGAACTGAGACTGAGACAGAGACTGAGAAGAGAAAGAGACTGAGACGAGACAGAGACATGAGAAAGAGACAGAGACAGAGAAAGAGACTGAGACTGAGACTGAGAAAGAGAAAGAGACAGAGACAAGAGAAAGAGACTGAGACTGAGATGAGAAAGAGAAAGAGACAGAGACAGAACAGAGACGAGAAAGAGAAAGAGAAAAGAGAAAGAGACTGAGACTGAGAACTGAGACAGAGACAGAGACAGAGACAGAGACAGAGCAGAGACAGAGACAGAGACAGAGACAGAGACATGAGACTGAGACTGAGACTGAGACTGAGACTGAGACAGAGACAAGAAAGAGACAGAGACAGAGACAGAGACAGAGACAGAACAGAGACAGAGACAGAGACAGAGACAGAGACAGAGACAGAGACAGAGACAGAGACAAGAGACAGAGACAGAACAGAGACAGAGACAGAGACAGAGACAGAGACAGAGACAGAGAAGAGACAGAGACAGAGACGAGACTGAGAATGAAGAAAGAGACAGAGACTGAGAGCGAGAAAAGACTGAGACTGAGACAGAGACAGAGACTAGAAAGAGAAAGAGACTGACTGAGACAGAGACTGAAAGAGACAGAGACAGAGAAAGAGACTGAGACTGAGAAGAGAAGAGACTGAGACTGAGACTGAGACAAGACTGAGAAAGAGACAGAGACAGAGACAGAGAAAGAGGACAGAGACTGAGACTGAGAAAGAGAAAGAGACAGAGACAGAGACAGAGACAGAGACTGAGACTGAGAAAGAGAAAGAGACTGAGACTGAGACTGAACAGAGACAGAGACAGAGAACAGAGACAGAGAAAGAACAGAGACTGAGAAGACTGAACTGAGACTGAGACAGAGACTGAGAAAGAGAAAGAGACTGAGACTGAGACAGAGACTGAAAAGAGACAGAGACAGAAAAGAGACTGAGAACGAGACTGAAAAGAGAAAGAGACAGAGACAGAGAAAGAGACTGAGACTGAGACTGAGAAAGAGAAAGAGACAGAGACAGAGACAGAGACTGAGAAAGAGAAGAGAAAGAGAAAGAGACTGAGACTGAGACTGAGACTGAGACAGAGACAGAGACAGAGACAGAGGACAGAGACAGAGACAGAGACAGAGAGACAGAGACAGAGACTGAGACTGAGACTGAGGACTGAGACTAGACGACAGAGACAGAGAAAGAGACAGAGACAGAGACAGAGACAGAGACAGAGACAGAGACAGAGACAGAGACAGAGGACAGAGACAGAGACAGAGACAGAGACAGAGGACAGAAGAGACAGAGACAGAGACAGAGACAGAGACAGAGACAGAGACAGAGACAGAGACAGAGACAGAGACTGAGACTGAGGACTAAGAGACTGAGACTGAGACTGAGACTGAGAAAGAGACTGAGACTGAGACTGAGACTGAGAAGAGAAAGAGAAAAGAGACTGAGACTGAGACAGAGAGACAGAGACAGAGACAGAGACAGAGACAGAGACAGAGACAGAGGACAGAGACAGAGGACAGAGACAGAGACAGAGACAGAGACAGAGACAGAGACAGGAGACAGAGACAGAGACAGAGACAGAGACTGAGACTGAGAAAGAGACTGAGACGAGACTGGAAAGAGAGACTGAGACTGAGACTGAGACTGAGAAAGGAGAAAGAGAAAGAAGACTGAGACTGAGACAGAGACAGAGACTGAGACTGAGAAAGAGAAAGAGACAGAGAGAGACTGAGACTGAGAATGAGAAAGAGACAGAGACTGAGACTGAGAAAGAGACTGAGACTGAGACTGAGAAGAGACTGAGACGAACAGGAGACAGAGAAGAGACAGAGACAGAGACTGAGACGAGAAAAGAGAAAGAGACAGAGGACTGAGAACTGAGAATGGAGAAAGAGAACAGAGGACTGAGGACTGAGCAGAGAAGAGAGAAAGAGAGGAAAGAGACAGAGACAGAGACAGAGACTGAGACGAGAAAGAGGAATGAGAAAGAGACAGAGACAGAGACAGAGACTGAGACTGAGAAAGAGACTGAGAAAGAGACAGAGACAGAGACAGAGACTGAGAAAGAGACAGAGACAGAGAAAGAGACAGAGACTGAGACTGAGAAAGAGAAAGAGACAGAGACTGAGACTGAGAAAGAGACAGAGACTGAGACTGAGAAAGAGAAAGAGAAAGAGACAGAGACAGAGACTGAGACTGAGAATGACTGAGAAGAGACAGAGACAGAGACAGAGACGAGAGAGCAGAGACAGAGACAGAGACAGAGACAGAGACAGAGACGAGACAAGACAGAGACGGAGACACAGTGGATGTTGGACCATATTTCAATGTATTTTCTGAGTCTGTATCATCCACACTTATTTGATTTTCTTCAAAAGCTCTTTACAATGTCAAAAGGAAAGTGTGAATTCATTGTAGACCTAAAGACAAAATTTCTATGTTTTTGAAGTCGTCGAGAATAATGAGAAGCCAAGCACTTGGTATTTGGAGCTGGTACATGCTGTACGTCTGTGGCAAATAAAGGTTTTATTTATTTACAATCTAATATAATGTGGACTCAAGCAAGCCAAATATTTCCAGTAACAATTCAGTATTTTGACTGGAAGAACAGTGGTTTGCAGTCAGAATTAATCGAGATCCGGAACACCTAATGAGACTGCCGATACGATTGTTCCATATGCAAAGGAAGCGCTTTGCAAGTGTCCTCTTTGTTGAAAGTTCAAATGTGGTAACCCCACTACAACCCTTCGGTTGGTGTTCCCCCCTCTTTCTACTTTCTTTTGGATCCTTATTCGTTCCGTGTTCTTGCTCTTACACCAGCCTTGACTTTATACAAAAAAAAAAAGAAACAAACAAAAAAAAACAACCACCACGAATACTCGCAGACGGTATAATATTTGTTACCATATCGACACATCAGGCCCCACAGGCTTAAAATGGTGGATCCCCATGCTTTACCATCATTTGCTTCAAGGAACTTACTTCCTGCCGAAACATTTTCATACCCATGCACCCTTATTGATGCCACATCTTATCTGTGCAGCACCAATTTGACAATATATAGTCAGGAGCAGGATTCAAACCCACCACTTATTTCAATCCATTGAGATGTCCACCTGTCAGACTGACCATCAAAATTGCATTCCTTCTCGTCTTTTTGACAACTCCGAAGATCGTTTCCATTACGCAAAGGCAGCTCAATGTGTCTACTCCCCAAATACTCCCCCAATGAGTCCCTTCCCCACTCTGCTTCTGATAATAAATAAGAATTAAAAAATATACGCTACTGATGGCAGACAACCTGTTCCACCCCTCCTCTCCTTCCTTCGACTACCATGCTCGATCTGCTTCCAGCCTTTGATGGGTTATTATGAACCAAATAAAAGAGGTAATAAAAATCCATGAGGAATTGCATTTTCCACCTGATGGGACATTTTGCTGTCCAAGCATGTAAAGTGAAAATAAAAATACAAAATTAGCAGATCTAGTCATCACGTTACAAGG
>CM068953.1:7789076-7841894 GCA_035128595.1 Eptatretus atami
ACCTCCCCTCTCCCCGAGTTTCACCTTGACGGGAGAGGATTCTGTATTTAAATTCAAATAGTCTACATTTATGAGATAAACAATTTCTACTCTTGCTTTTTATACCTTTAAACAGTGGATTTTCCAAACCTGGGTGGACGTGTTTGAACATCGACACTCCCGTCCCCCTAACCCTAAACGGTCCCCGAAACTCTAACATATCGCGATTCACTGCTTGAACATCCTTCCCACAATCCATAAACACATGACATGCCACACAAAAAAAAAGCACACTCTTCACAAAGTCACAAAATAATCGTTTAATTCCGAAATGTACACAGCCAACGAAATTCACAGTACACGTCTGGACCTTTACCTCCTGTTTGCTCAGAACGAAAAAGGAACGAACAAACGGTCATGTCAAAAAGCTATTCACGATTGTGTGGTACATCAACCACCAAATGCGGAAATTGATGCGACACTTTCCCGAGAAGAATGGACGTGAGAATGAGTGCACAGAGTTTATCCACCACCGGACTGCAGAATTATAGGAACGTCTTAAAGTATAACGCACCAGCTTGTGTAAAGTGCAACAAAATAAAGCCTTGCACTTGTGTGCATCCATCTGGGCATGATAACATCCATAAAGGCAGGTGTATATCAGGTGTACATCCATCTAGACAAGAGTATGTCCATCCATTCATGAGTGGATCCAGACAGACTAGAACAAACCCATCCAGACAGGAGTGTATCCATCTATACATGAGAGAAGGTTGCTGTTAGCATTGCGAACATTTTTGTCTTTCCGTGTTTAAATATCCATTTAATTTGCCTTTTTTCACCACAAAAGGGATGAAAAGAAAAAAAATGTCGAAATCAATGCAAATTAGGAAGAAAGTAATGTCTCATTGAAGGTCATAGATCTGAATGATGCTTACCCTGCTTACCCTGCTTGTGACAAATTATGTTCCATTTGTGGAAATGATCAATCATCAACTTAACGAAAAGCAAAGTTGTGAAACAGTCAATGTGCATTTCGTTAATTCACCTATAAAATTTAATTTTCAAATCAAAGGGTTAGAGACCTTCAAATTGTGACTGTGCCGTCGTAAGGTTTACTTTTAGTTGGCAGCACTGGCATTGACACCGCCATACACATACGTGTTCAGGTTACATCACACTGAATATTCCGATATAAACAGATTCGGGATCACCCCTAACAGACCAATTTATGTGCAAATGAAAAATAAATTCCTTTACATTTTAATGATTAACATTACAGTCTCGGAAAAACCAAGGTGTTAATGAAGATTGACATCATCATAAAAAAGGAATGGTCCCATTAGTTTCGGTATTCACTTCAGAATGAAAGTGTCGGGGAAAAAAAAAAGAAGTGCAATTGGTTATTCAAATTTCCAAGTTTCAAATCCTGCTCCTGTTATGCTGTTCTTACGTCGAAAACCCTGCTCTTCCGTTCTTGCTTCCGCTTTGTGTGCCCCATTCAGTCTACCCTTCTCTGAGAGCCGCCTCCCATTGGTCTGGAAATCAAGCATCACCCCCTCCCTATCTACAAGAACAGATTTTATCAACTACAGATGAGGGAATTTCCAATTACAAGCAGTCATGGAATCCATCATTGATACTGATGTCAAGTCTTTCCTGTTTTCAAACAACCTAATCCCTGAACATCAATTTGGATTCCTCCTGGTCATTAAACTAGACATGCCGATCGATGCCCCTCTCTCAGCAATGGTTCAGGTCAGGTCAGGTATGGGAGCATGTGCCAGAGCAGCACGTCGCTGCGTCCACTTTCCGCCGTAATTCCAGGGGCCTCCATCTGGCCATCCCCCAGGCAGATGTCTGGACCGTCCCCATCTCCTTGAGATGCCGATCAACGTGCTGCAACCACGAGGCTCATGGTCGACCCATTCGCCTCCTCCACTCACGAGACTCCCTCGCTGAGAGCATCTGGTGAGCAGGATCGGCGTCAGGAAAACGAGCCACATGTCCATACAGCCGCAGCTGATGCTCACGGACTATGCAGGCAACAAATCTCATTTGGGTCTCTCTCAACAATCGCTCGTTGGACACACAGTCCAACCAGCGATAGCCAAGGATTCTCAGAAGAGACCTGGTACCAAAAGAATTAAGTCTCCATCTCATCCCTGGTCAGAGTCCAAGTCTCACATCCATAGAGCAAGACTGGAAGCACCAAAGACCTGAAGACTCAGACTTTCGTCCTCCCGCACAGGTACTGGCAGCGCCACACCCCATTATCCATTGAATCCATGACTCCCCAGGCCCGACCCAGACGTCTGTTGACCTCTGACTCACAGCCAGCAGAGACATGAATATCACTGCCAAGGAAAGTGAATCTCTCCTTGAACTCAACATCCTCACCACAAACAGGTACAGACAGGACAGCAGCATCCAAGATGTCATTGAAATCCTGGATCTTAATTTTGACCCAGGAAACCCATAATCCCAGTGGCTTCGACTCTCATTCAACACCTCGAGGGCTCCCAAAAGGATATCTAGATTCTTCACAAAGATGACTGCATCATCGGTGAAATCAAGGTCAGAGATCTTGACATTCCCAAATGATGCACCACAGCTTGATCTCTTCGACATCCTCCCATAATCCAGTCCATACAAGTGCTGAAAAGTGTGGGAGCCAGTACACACCCTGATAAACTCTAGAAAAAACTGGAAATAAGTTGGAGATGGTAACACCCACATCTCACAACACTCTCAGTTCCAGAGTAGAGTTCAGACATCAGATTGATCAGTTTTGGTGGCACCCCATGAAGACCTAGAATCCTCCAGAGGGCATCCTGATTCAGTGAATCAAAGGCTTTACAGAGATCAACACAGGCTGCAAGCAGCCCCTGCCGAAACTCTCATCTGCATTTGGTGAGGACCCGAAGAGCAAGGATACGGTCAATCATTAACCTCTGGTGTAAAGCCTGACTGCTCTGGACGCTGGTGCTCAAGCAGATGGTGGTGAACCCTTTCAAGAATTATCCGAGCAAAGACCTTGCCCGGCACTGAGAGCAACGTCACCCCTCGGTGGTTGTTGCAGTCTTGGCGATCACCCTTCCCTTTCCAGAGAAGGACAACAAGGCCCCTCTTCCAGTCATTGGGATGATGCCTGTGTTCCAGGCAGAGCACAGAACTGCATACAACTACATGAGTGCAGCATTTCCACCAGCCTTGAGAAGTTCAGAATGGATGCCACAGATCCGTGGAGCTTACTCCATTTTTCACCGCAGCCTGTGTTTCTACAAACGAAGGTGGACCACAGTTGATTGGAGGGTCAGCAACAGTGATTGCAAAACTCCTGACGTCCAACTCGACAGCTGGTGGATCAGCCTGGTACAACCGCTCAAAGTAACCGGCCCAGTGGGCCTTCACTTCGGACTCCACTGTAATGGTTGAAGGCCATAAAATCACAATCAATAGGTCAGGACAACCTCATTGGACGTATCTCAGGCATTTGACAGTCTGGCATCCTGCTTTGCTTGCCACGCTCTCTGCCTGTGTCATACCAGGCCGCCATCATTCCTGGAATTCTAACTTCCTCCATTCAAGCAGTCATTGTGTTGCCATCAGTGGAATCCTCCACTCCTCTCCCCCAATGGAGGCCAAAATTCTCCAATGCAGTGTCTTGGGCTTAGTCTTCTTCCTCGTATACATAAAGGACGAAGCTGTTGTGGTTAGTTCTGAAAATCCATTGCTCTGGAAATCCCTCTCTTCCTTATTGCTGATGATTCCACATTATCCTCCAGTACACCTACCCCATTGCTAGGCAAACTACAGCTGCATTATTATCTGCTGATCTGGAATTGATTAGATCCTCTTCTGATCAATGGAACATGTTCTTCAATCCTGGAACATCTCACTGTCTTACCCTGTTGCTCTGGAAGAATCGTCAAAGTAACCCACCTATTTCCAAGGTCAGCTACTGAAAGAGGTTCAGTCTCATGCACTCAGCTCCACTCTCAGCAAAGACCTCTCCTGGGCCAACCACAGGGCAAAGCTGGCCAACAAAAGTCAGCCACAGGCTGGGCATCCTCCGTCGATCCAAGAGTTTCCTTATAAAATCAGATCTAATCACAGGCTACAAGGGCTTTGAAAGTATCCATATATAATTAATAATGTGGTTAGATCAGTCTTTGGACTGCCACTGGTAACATGTAACCCAGTGCAACCTGCCACCTTGTTGGTGACCAAATCAACACTCCTCACTGGCTTGCCAGTGGAGAGGGTGATTGCGACACCCTGCAGGACTAAAAACAACACCTGAAAAAGGGTGGAGGAGCTCCTTTTGGGAGCCAACAGTCGTCGAGTAAGGAGATGAGGTCTCCCAAAAAACACCCATGATCCAGTTGAACTGGTTCATGATAACTCAGGTAGCCTGAGAGGGGTATTGGAACCCTTGATGGGGGGAAAAATGCTCTCAAAAAGCAGATGAGCTAGTATTTACCAACGGCAACCACAAAACTACACCCATAGAGAAAAGGGTGGGTATGCTGTGTCATTGAAGCCGTGGAAGGCATGTTCCTCATCCGGTGGATGACATTGCAATCCGATTCTACCCTAACCACTTTTGTAACATTTTCATGGTATAAATTGACACCGATTTCTCTTTGTCAGTGCTTATTCGTAAAATAAAAAAAAATTATTTCCTCTATGGGCTCGTGTACTGGCATCATATCTGCTTCTCCGTGATTCTGTAGAATGGAAAGCTCTCATTATTATTTTAATCTCCCTCAAATGGTCCGAAGCAGAAGTTTTGTTCTTTTTTTGTATGCAAGGTTAAGGCTTGTGGAAGAGCGAGAACACAAAGGATCAGGACGCAACAGAACAAAAGGAACAGCAGAAATATAGGGGGAAACACCAGCAGCAGCGTTAAGGGACAAAATAGATGGAGACGGACGAACAAGGGATTGTGGGTAAGTATGGGGGGGGGCAGAGGAGAGGATGCAGAGGGTGAACTAGATGGATACAGAAGCAAATTCTCAGGAAGGGAAATTTGGAAGGTGGGGAGGTGGGGGTTAATGGAGATAGAAAAGATCATGGTTTTGGAATGGAGATGATCTGCGATTGAGGTGAACAGCTGCCTCGAAGACTCGGAGGGAAGAATTATATTAAAGAGAATGTTGAAGTTGGTTCCACAGGAGGGAAAAAGGAAGAACAAATGAGTGGAGATGAGAGTGAGAAGTGATTCTGTATTTTGGGAGTTTCACCAGAATGGGGATTAAGGTGGACTGCGTGCACCCTGCAGAAACCTGGGAGGTGTGGGGGTGGGAGGGAGTCAGGCAACAGAGAGGGAAAAGGGTGCAAGAGCAGAAAGGAGGTGATAGAAGACAGAGACCGCCGACTTCTCTGCGATGCCGAAATGATCGGCCCACAGACCCTTCATCATGGGAGATTCCAATGATATCGAAGGCCCTGGTTTCCACCATGTCAAGCTAAGCAAGGCGTGAGGCAAGGGCACCGTCTCAGATGCGTGAACAGTATTCCATTAAGCTGCAGATGAAGGCCTTGCAGTTGGATAATAGATCAGTTGTGCCAAGGAAGAACTTTGCAAGATGTATGATTGCAGAATAGGTTTTTGATTTTTTTTCACGATCTCTTCTCCAACATTGCTCCCTCAGTCCTCCGACCCTTCCCAGCAACTCCTGGATGCATGTCTTCCTCGAATAACCCCATCCTGGTTAAGTTTCCAAAATCAAGGCTGACTGCACACCTCAACTGCATTGTTCCTCTCTTCTCTAGTCTATGGAACCACCTTCCAGAGCCCGTTCATTCCTACTCTTCCCTCCAGAGCTTCAAGCAGGCATTACACAATCACATCATGTCACCCCCATCCTGACCCGTCTTTATTATCCCCATTAAACCTTCCTAACACAACTCTTGCTAGTGTTTCTTCTTCTCCTTCTCTCTCTCTTTTCCTGTTCATTCATTCCCGAACTGATTGTGCCCAATTGTGGAACCCCTACCCCACTGTCAGTTCAACATGCCCTTCTATGAGCCTCACTCTTGTGGAGAGAAAAAAGCAACAAAATATAACCCAAGTAAAGCAACACCAACAAAAGGGAACAGATTGAAACTCAGTGATCTGACATCAATTTTCCTACTCCCAGTAAACTGAAGAAAATTAAACTCAACAGGTTGTTAAGTTCAAGACTTGGATGATCTAGTGTTTGCATAAATGGAATTTTTTTTCACATAATTATGGTAATTATTGATGGTAGTCCATACCTGTGAGCAAGCATGAAACTGCAGCCTTAACGTTGTTGGTTTTTGTTGACCATTCAGTCGAGTTGTTTAATAAGACGGCACAGCATACGAAAATAACGTTTACTGGAAAAGGACAGCTGCAGATTCTGTTTGTTCATATTCATGTATGAAGGTAATCCCAATGTTTTGTCTTCCATTGGACTGTAGTGTTATTAATTTAGACAGCAGCTATCGGAACGCATTGCTCAAAGATGCTGATTGGTACTGCTATAACCGAAGAGCCATCTCGGCACGTTGGTTTCTTGGTTGGCCGAATGAGTTCTCATTTCAGCTCATATTTACAAAGCTAAAGTGTGACACGTACCAAATTCAATGCACATGAGCACTTTGCAGAAATAACCACTGTACGCGTAACGCGTGACGAGATGAATAACCGGCCAATGTTTCACAAAGAGGGCATTAGAGATGAAAGTATAAAGTGTCAAAAGCACACGGTTTATCCTCCTGTAAATATACAAGACAATAGAAATAATGCACTGTTGTGTAGTTATGGTGGTTCCTAAAGTTGGTCATCTGCTTGTCACTTACAGAGTGGGTCCATAATGAAATGTCCAATTGTATGTGGAACTTTCCTCCCAGAGAAAACTGTAGTGGCATTTAAAGTTAGATTTTTATCACAAAATTGGAGACAAGTGTGTTCCAACTTGCTACACATCAGCAGTTTACACCGACTTGACACCACCATACAAATCTTGCATATTTTGGTTTCATTCCTCGACAGCACTCACACTTTGCTCCTTGCAGTTTGAAAGTATAAAACTTAGTTGCAAGTTTAATCCAAGAACAGCACCAGAGCTTCCCCCGTGTAAGTGTCAGCAGAAATCTCTGCGAGAGCGAGGGACACCTGGGTACTTCTCTCTCACACGGTAGTTTCGTTTCTCCAAAGACCCGTTCGAAGGTTGCAACTACTTTCTTCTGTAGGTTGTGGTTCCGCTTGCATCTTACGACACGATTTGTTTGGAGTCATGAAGGGCAGGATTTCTGTTCCCCTTGGCACCTGATATTCAGAATCTTCACTGCCGCTGCTTTCTTCCATAGCAGCCTTTTCAATGTCCACAGCAGCCATCGAAACTCTCGCCCTATGGCAGCATGGAAGGAGTGGTGTCGCTCCACTGTATTCAGGAGGAAAACTACTGAAGAGGCAGTCATCTTCCTTATCAGCCTCCAGTCTTCTGTCGGTCACAGTCAATTCACTTAGTTGAATGACTCCAGCCTGCCCATGTGATTGTGCTTGGCAATGCAAGGAAACACCTTGCTCAGACACAGCGTCTACTCTCGGTACAGCAAAAGGTTCTTCCGTTGAAGGGTATGGTGCAAATGTTGAGAGATGCTTAATGAGAGGCGACCGGCTGGATTGTGTTTGTGGGCTTGGTGAAGTTCCAAGCTCTGTCATAAAGGCCATGTCACTCAAGGTTAGTGGCAAGCCTTCGCAGAGAGATGGCAAGGTTGGAGGTGGAGGGCTACCACTCACCATCACGTACTTGTTGCTCCCAAATATATTTGTAAACCACCCTTTGGAGTGTGATTTTCGAGCAGATGATGAAACTGGTAGCGCTGGAGAATTTTTTTCTGCATGGGCAAGTCCTGGGATCTCTGCCTCAGCAGGAAGTGCTCCGGCAGTGGAGGAGGTGACGATAGGTCGACGAGAAGATCCATGACAATGGCAATGACCAAACCACAACAGCCATATGTCATCACGTTTGGCGCCATGATGAACAAGCACAAACAGGCCCAGTGTGAGTACCGTGCCACCGTAGAGACAGCTGAAAATCACAGGCAAAAGAGGTTCTTCATAAGGCAATGCAGAAAGGGCACCTAATGCCCAGGATGTAGTGTAGAGGAAGAGAGAGATCCCTGCACCAGCAAGTTGTTCTCCCAAGGTATGTTCATTCGCAAGGGCTGGTGGCGGGGTGCCAAGCATTTGACCACTGCCTGACAGCCTCGTATCACAACTGTGTGTGGAGACACATTCACGCTGGGCCTGGCAATCCCTAGATGAGAGTGTGGACAGCTGATATGTTGCACCCGTTGGTGTCTCAATCGCCACAGACAATCTCGGTTCCTTGAGCTCATAGCAGCGCTCTGGTTGCCGGCGGAGACAGAGCAAGCCGTGAGAGAGGTAAGCGCAGGAAACAAGTGTGGCCAATGAGGCTGGACCGAACATGGCTGCCAAGCCAGCTTCCCATCCCATCCAGCAGCTGTTGGGAGAAAGAATGCCAACTAATCATTGGAGAAAAACAAAGTACACATTTAAATCTTAGACGATTCATGACATCGTATGATGTCAATTTGGTTTTTCCCCATTTTTGAATGAAGGAGGGTAATTCTAAAATGAAAGTTCCATGTTATTTCTCATTAATCGTTTCCAAATTACTGTACACTTTTGTGCTCAGGTATAGTTTTAAGAAATGTGCACAACATTTTTCGACATCATACCCCATCATTTCCGGTACACTTTGAGCATCCAGTCAGGGGTCCGTAACATTAATACATGGGGAAGGGGGTGGGGGAAAGGGGAGGGGGAATTAAAAGAAAAGTAAGTGTAGAAAACGAAGGAAGGGGGAAGAAAGTGTATGGGAGTTGTGGGGAGGGGAAGCAATGGAAACAAGGTTAAAAGGACACTCGAGAATAGGAGGGAATGTCCGATGCGAAAGGTCATCAGCATTGAATAAGTCAATTCAAGAAATCTCACAAAACAGTTTCTTTTTCCTTTCATTTGTATGGACGATTGAAGATACAGTAGAATATCAATTTAACCTTGAAACTAAAAATTAATGTAATTTTTTTTTTAATTCGGCTTCTTATTTGCAACACCAGGGGCATGTTGTTTTTCAAGGTTCCTCGTAAAGAGCATAACAGGAGAAGGGGTGAAGGGATTAAATACTGATAACTTCAGGTATATGCAACATGTAAATGGCGTTGGGATCACACACACACATTTTCAAACATAATCATTTGGATCAACAGTCAGGATGGTTCAGAGATCGAAACACTTACCTTTAAGCTGCCTATTCTGGGTTTCATTATTGACTGCACTATGAGAGGTCAGATTGGGGATTCAAAGGTATGGTGTTGCATCACAAAATGCACCCTCTCCCAGATGGCCGTTAACCTGGACATTCCATCTGACAGCATTCGTTGTTGAATGTTAAAGATCCTATGGTGGAATTTATGAAGAGCAAGCGAGTTATCGGCAGTATGCTGATCAAATTACAAACTCCTGCGCAAATCACGTTCAATCGAACACCGGGCCTGGCCATTGCGTGCATGAAATACTTTAGCCAGAAACTTTCCCCAGCCAATCTCACAAGCAGCTGAGAATAACAGGGGATGTTACAGTAGTAGAAGTAATCATATTAGTAGTCGTCACAGTACATTTGTTAGAATAGCTTTAGAGGTTTGCGCTCAGGGCACAAGAAAGCCCAGGCAAACACAAGTTCTCTATTTGATGTTGCTCTACTTCCCAATCTTTGCATGGTTGAGAAAGTACAACCAAGACTTTTTTTTTAAAAGAGAAAGCACTCCCAATAAATAAGGAGGGAGAAAGATTGAAACAAAATAATACATGTACAAAAATAATTAGTAATAGTTAGACAGGTAAAAGCAAGGAAATTGAAGGGAGATGCTGCGAAGTGCATCATTTGTGGTCGATATATCTGTAAACCTTTCAATTATCACCTTCAATGTTGTTCGCAATATTAAAAAGACCAAGAGGTGGAAGCCAAGCAGTTGTATTTAACCACAACCTCGCTTCTTCAACCCAACAGATTTCATCGTGAATAAAACTGAAGTTTTAATAAACGCAGGTAAAAATGCATTTCTATCTACTTCCGACATATACAGCACATCGAATCATAACTTTTGTGGTAATCTCAGTGCATGTTCAAAGTTGACCATTACATGTACCTCACATCAGGTCGGGTGTGGGAGCATGCGCCGGGGCAGAGCGTCGCTGCATCCAATGTACCTCCTTAGTGTAAAATTGGTGTTTCAGTTGCACAATATTCCTGTTATACCCTCAATGGAAATCATATTTGTTCACATTTTCATGACATTACTTGATAATATACTTCGCATGAACGAGAGCATCGTTATCCACAAGATGAGTGTGAACTGTACTTGGTGAGACACGGATCGATTAAATAAATACAGACAATCAACTTGATTCCTTCATCAACAATCTCCAAACAAAGGAACAAACAAACAATTTGCCATAAGTCAGTTTATATTTGGACTTAAAGGTTGTAGAGGAGATCCTAATGATTTAATAGGACTGTGGGCCATTGTGCTTTTAAAATGTCACTTTGAAGAGTGAATTTAGAATGTCTACATTAGCATCAAAAATGTCAAACCCTTTGAGTGTCCCACAAATCACTTCACAAGTAATATCCAACAACAGAAACATCATGAGAAACGAATCAATGACCTTGTGACTCAAATGATGGTCAAAGCTACAAAAGCATTTTTTTTGTAAATTATCTTAACCTGACAAAAGGTGTGGTTTCAACATTTTATTTTATCAGAAACATGTTGGCATCAGATTTTGCCTTTTCAATCTCGACTTTTCCTGTAAACACATTCTATTGTTCTTGATGATGAGGTTCAAGTCGTGTTCAAAATATGATACGAATGAGATAGCCACTATAATCCAAGAAAAGCCAAAGTTCGTTCTTTTCAATATCTACAATGATAATAATAAGAGTTAATGAAATCGTCAGACTATTTACAGAGCTTTGGGACGTCCATGACAAGTTAATACATTTTCATGGCTACATTCAATGATGGGTAACACGTGACTGATTAATGTAAATTAAACATTATCACCATCTGTTCGATGTTACAAATTCAAAGTGGACCCTCTCCACCTTGACTTTAGTCCAATGAGCTTATGTGATCGAGCAGTGTCAGTCAGGTGAGGGAGTGAGTCAGTCAGTCTGTAAACACTTCAGTCATTATCGCTTGAACCAAATCAAACGCAAAATTTAGATGAAACTTGGTCACAAGCTTCATATCTGATGCCTAACGAAGATGTATTAACCGCATCAAAATCTGCGCTCATGAAAGGGGTCTACGGGGATGGGGGGTGGGTATTTGACACCCCCCCCCCCCAACATATGTATTTACTCTTCTCCAAAACTACACACAGTTTTGATGAAACTTGACCACAACCTTCATCTCTCATGATGTACCAAAGTTTGTTCAAAGCATAAAAAGAAAAAAACATCAGGGTCTCAAGGGGTCTGCAGGGGATTTGAGCGACTGTTGCTCCTGATCCAGGTGAGCTTCAGGACGTGTGGTCCTATTGTTTTTATTATGAAAGTCTGTATATAATTAATTGAGACACACTGCATGCGTACATACTGTATATCAGAGAGTGCACTCGAACTTTCTGTGCAGGGATGGCACGGAAAAAAATGTCGGTTCCACCCGCTATATACAAAACTGAAGTTGGAGTATCGTCTCTAAAAAGTTCCTTAAGATATATATATATAATATTTGTACGGTTCTGGAAATTCGCAAACACCATAAAGGTCCCGTAGGTGAGATATATTATCTTAAGTACATGTGTAGTTAGCCCAAACCCATTGTATAGAGGGAATTAATGTGATTCATTCGGGCTGCGATCCTTTGAGTTAGGCGTTTTTGTTCTACTTGTTTTGATACAACAACAACAACAACGCAGCAGCCAAAACCTACCTTCACCACTCGCTACGCAAACCCACATCACCGCCATTCCAAGCAGCTCCATGGCCATCGGACACGCCGAAAACCCTCCACACCTTCTCCTACCGCCATTCCCGCACCACCTGTGGACGCCGAGCGTCGGGCTGTCTTCAGCGATACACACGAGACGCGAGTGCAGATGGCGGGTTTTCTGAGGAGAATTCGGATCAGGAATGATACACGCCCACATCTGATCCAACCCAATCAGGAAGCGCGGGGCGGCTTGGCCCGCCTCCAGACGCGCCTGACGAAAATCGGCATATGCAAATTTGAGGATCAGGAATGATCACCCCCCTTTTTCTCCGTCCAATCGGCGAGCGTGGCTCCGCCCCTGAGGTCGTTTGGATCCGAGAATTTGCATATGGTGTCTTCCCGAAGCCGATAAAAAGGCGAGCGCAGTGAGTCGGAGGTCAGTTGGGCTGGTCGTTGGAGACGGAGCTCGAGGAGATCGGTGAGAGTGTCGGTGGGCGGAGTCGGGAGACGGAGCTCGAAGCAGAGGTGGGGCAGACGGCTGCGGAGGCGAACGGCAGCTGAGGGCGATCGCTGAGGAGACCTGGAGGCTCGGGACGACGAGGTCGCGTTGAGTCGAGTAAGCCAGCCATACTCCCTCCCCAGAGCATCAACAATTCCCCCTTTCCCCCGCGCTGAAGAGAGTGCGACAAGGGGCCCCGTTCCCACTTACACCAGCAGGTGCCCACGGAACGCCGGTGCAGCGACATTCTGCGGCTCGCCACGAGGGCGCGGGTAGGACCCCTCGGTCTCGTGGACCTGGCCGCTCATCCAGGTTCCACGCGCATTAGGCCCACGGGCCCAGTCTGACTCCCTTGCCTTTGAGGGGGTCTTTTCTTTGCTTCGGTGTGAATGCGTGATGTGGCGCCGTGTCTTGTAAGGTAGTAACTGTATAAGTGGTCCGTGTGTCGTGTAGTCGGTTTTAACTCCTTCTTTTATATGTGCATTTCTTTTGTTCTATGTAATATATGTGCAATTGCTTATTGTGACTGTAAATACATGCTGTTTGCTTTACGTGTGCTATATGTGTGCTCCGCGTGCCGCGGAATAAATGTGCATTGTGTGAACTGTTTTCCCGTTTCGCTTCGTCTTTTCTTCATTGACCCTCCATCCTGCTTCACGTAAAGGGTTCGTAGTGGGTGCAAAACGCCCGGTAAATAATCTGAACCGTCGAGGTCGACGATAACACCGCTCGGTTATCCCGATAGTACGGAACGGCCCGCCCAAGCGGCTCGTGTCCGGATCGACTGCGGCGAGGTACGATCGCCCGGTTTACCATCCGCGTGGTACTTAGGTAGGTCGAGTTTGGCGAACAACCCTATCCCACGCGGGTGGCCGATTGGCACGATGTGGTGAGGTCGAAAGGCCCACCCGTGACTGGATCCCGCGTTAGCCGGGAGGGTCACGACTGAATTGTCCGTCCGGTGGGCGAGGCGGTCGCGGTTCGAGTCTCGTGGCCGATCGCACGCCGACGGGCGCGAATTCGCAACACTGGTGTACAGGAGTGTGATCTATCCAACCCTCCCGTCTCCAAGCTAAATTCATAGGGAATCGGTCCAGGAGGAGCGACTCCCGATTCCCTCTAAATTACGAGCGATTAAATTAACCCTTACGTGGAATAAGATGGCGTCTCAAGGCGAGCGGGAGCCGGGGGTAATAGAAATGTTTATGTGTAGTGATGTAGAATCCATGGCCCAGGATGGAATCCCCATGCAGGACATTGGTGTGCAGGAACAGTTCCCCCCACTGAACCCAGAGCCCGAAATGGGTGCGGCGGCGGCCGCGGTGTACAACACCTCCCCTCCCCCTCTCCACCAAAACCCCCCGATCCTGGCCGAATCGGCTCAGCCGAGTGCACCCGCCATGGCCCAGCTATTCGCCATGCTGGCAGAATGAAATCGAATATGCAACAAATGAACAACAAAATGGATGGAAACTCACTCGAAATGAAAAACGAAATAAAAGGAGTGAACAAGCAGATGGAAACAAACACAAACAAAATGGAAGGAATGAATAACGAATTGAACAAAAAATGGATGGAACGCACTCGAAATGAAAAACGAAATAAAAGGCATAAACGAGAATATGGAAACAAATGCACAAGGAATGAAGGAAGAAATAAAAGAAATGCGGGGTGAAACGCAGCAAATAGGCCAATGCCTGCAGGCGGGCATGAAGGCAACAACAGCGAAGTGCGTAATGGCGACGCCACGTGTGGAGCGAACGAGCTGGAGGGGGTGCAACGGTTGTCAGGCCCGCGGTGAAGGCGGGTGAGAAAAAAATAATTCGGGAGACGTGTTGGGCGAGAAGTGTGGAGGTGACGGAAAAAGTGACTGTAACCGAGAGGGAAAAATTAATTGGGGTGACGGAGACGTGCACGAAGGAAATAAAAATAGTGGCGTGTGAGAAAAGACTTCAAGACATGACGAAGAGAGTTGATGAGCTGGGACGGGAGGTAAAAACTGAGACAGAGAACTGGGAAGACTGATAGACAAACAAAAGGGCAAGATGGAAGAACAGTTAGAAGCCAAAGCAAGGTCGAGTGTGCGGAGATGAGAAAAGAATTGGAGAAGAAAACTGAGTTACAGAAACACCAGAACGAAGAGACGGAATTACGAAACGAGTTGAGGATGTTGAAGAGGAAGAACGAGAACGGAGAATGAGACGTTAAGGACCACGCTGTACAGATCGAACAGCTGGAAGCAAAGGCCAGATTGGGATGAGATGCAAGAAAGAGTAATGATGGAAGAACGAATGAGACAGAAGAAGGAAATCGATCAATGGAAGGAAACCACGAGATTGCAGAATGAGGAACAAGAAAGAGTCCTGAAAGAACAAGGATTACGACAGAGAACGAAGTCAGTCAGTTGAAAGAAATAACGAGATTACAGAATGAGGAACAAGAAAGACAGTGGAATAGAAATACAAAGAACAAGGAATGAGACAGGAGAAAGAAATCTGTCAGTTGAAAGAAATAACGAGATTGCAGAACGAGGAAACAGAAAGACAGTGGAATAAAAAACTGAAGAGTATGAATTTGAAATTGAACGACAAAACGAAAAACATAGGTTGAAATACGAGGAGAAGTTGAAGGAGCAAGGAATGAAGCAGGAAGGAGAAATCAGGAGATTGAAGCAACAACGAGATTGGAGAGGGAAGAACGAGAGAACAATGGGATAGAAACAAAAAGAACATGAAGCGAGGTTGACCAATTGAAAGAAAAGGCAAGGCTGGATGCGAAGAGGTAGACAAAGAACAGCGAATGAAACACAAAAGGAAATTAACCACATGAAGAAAACCATGAAACTGCAGAAGGAAAGACAGGAGAAGAAACAAGGAAGAGTAATGAGACAGCAGCAACTGAAACACAAGAAGGAGATTAACCAAATGAAGCAAACCATGAAACTGGAGAAGGAAGGACACGAGAAGAAACAAGGAAGAGTAATGAGACAGCAGCAAATGAAACACAAGAAAGAGATTAACCAAATGAAGCAAACCATGAAACTGGAGAAGGAAGGACAGAAGAGGAAGCAAGGAAGGGTAATGAGAGAACAGCGAATGAAACACAGGAAGGAAATGAGCCAATTGAGAGAAACGATGAGATTGGAAAATGAGGAGCATGAGGAAGAGTGGGAGAGAAAAAACTATACGAGGTTGAAATTAATGAACTCAAGGAGAGAGTAAAATGAAGTCCAGAGAGATGGAAAAACTCCAGAAAGAAACAGAAACTAACAAATGTATAGAGATGCGGAAGAAAGAGAAAAATAGAGGAGAGACTGCATGATAATGACGGGTTAAAGGAACAGAACACACACACACGAGGTAGTGGAGGATAATGGGGGTAAGCTCGCGGACTGGGTAAGACCCGGTGTGAGCAGCTGGATGGCCGCCTCCAGGAACGAGGGAGGGAGTATGCCCCCTTGAGGCGAATCACGACCAGTGGGTTCGGTCGTGCCAAGCGGAGTTGAAGGGACGAGTGCTGTGACAGGTGCACGTGCAGCTTGGGGGGTATAGAGGCCCCGGGAACCCTTGTGGGACACGAATCCCCAGTGTGGTTGTGCAGGGGTGTGTGTTTGCGAGTGTGCGGAGATGCGTGCTTTCCGGCAGCATGGTGTGAGTGAGACCCCCTGGGCAGTGAAAGGTGGGTGTGAGTGAGAGGGTCCGTGTGAGGGAGACCGTGTGTGTGAGGTCTCTGTATGAGAGGGAGATGTCGGTCGGCATGCGTGAGCATGCAGCCGCGTCTCCCGGTGTGAATGTGAGTGTGATGGAGTGGAGTCTGTGCGTCGAACACGCAGGTGTGCGTGGTGGAACGGAGACGACGCCGACAGAGGGACAGAAGCCGGGTAGCGCTGTAGCTGTTTTGGGCACCGCGCCGGGTTCACCCAGCAGCGAGCGCGCGGTCCGTGCTGTGCAACGCACGAGGCCCCACGTGCTCGCTTGCGGGAGTGAAGCCCGGTCCGGAAACGCCAGCGGTGGATTTTGCCGATCCCGCGGACGGACAAAGGTTAGGCAGGATTACGGATTTGGACCGGATGGGTTCTCCACGCGAGCGTGTGTTAAGCTCAACGGGCAGAGCACATGTGTTCGCGTGGGGAGCCCCTCGGAGTGTGAGGTTGTTTTTGGGGGTGCGCAGGGTGACGTCATGGCTGCACGTAGGGTTGGAATCCGGCAGGAGGGGTATCCCTGCCGGATGGTACCGTCCAAGAGGGACGAGGTACGCGTGCAGCTGCATGACGTCACGGGCAAGGTGCAAGTGCGCGAGCTGTAGTTGCCGCGCTGGTGCTGCGCATAATTGGAATAAAAAAATTAACGGAAGCAAGCCTCGCTTTCGGTGAACAGGATTCCCTGGGCAAGGGGTGAAAGACCCCCTTACCTGGGCACAGGATGGAACTAGCTAGGGGGAAGGGTTAGCTTAGCTAGACCGACTTCATGGGGCAGGGTAAGTCCTCATGGAGTCCGTGGAATGGATTAGGTAGAGGGATTTAGGTCAGATTTAGGATGGTAAATGGGAAATGATTTTTAGAGATTTGGGGCAGTGACAGACTGTGGATGTGTAGTGGGGACGTAGATTAGCTACGTAGTGTTAAAAGGAACGTGCTGTAGTGTAAGGACGACGTGGGAGCACGAGGTAGTTAGGGGAGGTAGTTAGAAGGATGGCAGGATTCAGCGATGAGTGTGTTGAAGAGTTGGTGAGTTGCGTGAGTACGTGTTGTGTGAGTGAGGCCAGCGGGTCTGAGTGTATGGAGCGATTGTGGAATGCATGGTGCGATGAGTGATTGGGGGAGGAGTGACTCCGCCCAAGGGACCCCGGGGTCAGTGTAGAGTGAGTTAGCTGGGTTAGTTAAATTGACAAAATGGAGGTCGTTTTGCTGTTGGTGGGAGTGTAGGCTCGGAACCTATTTGAGGGGTGCAGGAGCCCTGTTGACGGGCTGGGAGCGTGGCTGCGAACGGTGAGTATCGCTGAGTGGGTACCCGGGCACCGGGCTAGTCGGCCGTGGTAGGCCAAGGGCCCATGGGGGCCGGGTTAGTGTAGTGGGCACGGGTGCGCCCGCTTGTGCGGGGCCGGAGCGCCGTTAGCCGCGTGGGCAGTGTCGTGGGCACGGGTGACCCTCGGAAAGGGGCCGGGGCGCCAGCCTGCCACGTGTGCGTTTCAGGGGAGTTGCCATGGGGGCACTCCCGGGGTTTAGGGAGCTGTTAGGCTCGGAGCAGTGTAGTGCCCGGGGGTGCCATCGTTGGGGAATCGGCAGAGGGTCGTGCCTGCCAAAGGGAGCCACGCGTCCCAGCCATGAGACCGTGCAAGGGCACGAGGGAAAATTAGAGGGCGAGGCCCGAAATTTGAGTGGACACCAACACAGGCGACGGGAACTGGGTTTTTAGAACCAATAGATTAAGCGAGAGGCGCTTGTTGAAAGCCCCGGGGTAGTTTAAAGGTTAACGGTTAGGGTAGATAGGAAGTGTACCCTCCGCACCATCATCCTCCTTCGCTCCGTTGTGGGCCGCTGGACCCACTTGGGTTAGATCGCTGAGATCTGGGGAGGCCATCTTGAGGCTTGGTTGGGCTCTCGCACAGGACGCTAGCTCTCCCTTATTCCCCTCCGGGAAGGGAACGTAGGGGTTGGGAGTAGGCTAGGTGACAGAATAGGTTAGCCGAACAAGGACGATAAAGGGGGTTAGGGGACGATTTGTAGAGGGGAAGAGGGTGAAAATAAAAACAAAAAAAAAAAAATAAGTTGGGGGCTAAATTGGGTTTTGCAAATTAAGGGGGTGGGTATGGACAGTGACAGGCAAAGGCGATAGGTGGGAGGGAGACAGGTAGGGTAGGTCCGAGTCCACCTTCTGTGTGGCCAACACCACCGCACTCCCTCCACCAACCTCCACTGCAAGGCAAAGGCTGGCCAACTTCATCGTTGCGGCTGTGTGCTGCGGGGCCTGTGCCGGCCAACTTCATCGGCTGGTTGTTTTCTGCAAGGCCTGTGGGCCGGATCGTCTGCTGTGTTTTGCTGCAAGGCCTGTGCCGGCCGGATCGTCCGACGGCTGTTTTTACTGCAAGGCCTGTGCCGGCCAGTTCGTCTGCGGGCTGTGTTTGCCTGCAACGGCCTTTTCGGCAGGCTGTGTTCGCCTGCTCACCTTTGCTTTGGCCATGCCCACTGCCCTCATCTACGTTTGCCCCGTTCAATTTTGCTTTGCACCCCCTGTTCATTTCCATGCGCGCCAGGATCCGCGAGCAACAGTTTGCAAGCTGCAGGAACTGTCCTGTTGGCAGCTGCAACACGGCCTGCAGTGGTGGCCCGTGCACCGGTTTCCTTTGACTCTCCTTTTTCCTGCAGAGTCCATTGATCCTGGGCCATGGAGTAGTGTAAATTATAAGTTAAGGTGTTAAGTTGTATTGTAAATATGAGTGCGCCCCCGGCATGTATGTGTTAGCGCGGCAATTTTATTTAAGTCGTCCGTGTGAGTGAGTTTGTTTAGTTAGTTACTCAGCCCTCAGGTTATTTATTTTGGGGACACGAATACCATGAATGTCGCACTCAGGGATCCGTAGGTAAA
The DNA here is from genome assembly GCA_035128595.1 of Eptatretus atami. Lineage (NCBI taxonomy): Eukaryota > Metazoa > Chordata > Myxini > Myxiniformes > Myxinidae > Eptatretus > Eptatretus atami. The sequence continues at coordinate 7,808,142 of CM068953.1, forward strand.
ACGTACTAGGGAGAACTACACATGATGGCACACGATAATTTGACGACTCGGGACGAGTCTGTAAAAAGGGAGGGGTAGTGTTACGGTTCTGGAAATTCGCAAACACCATAAAGGTCCCGTAGGTGAGATATATTCTTAAGTACATGTGTAGTTAGCCCAAACCCATTGTATAGAGGGAATTAATGTGATTCATTCGGGCTGCGATCCTTTGAGTTAGGCGTTTTTCTGTTCTACCTTTGTTTTGATACAAACAACAACAAACGCCAGCAGCCAAAACCTACCTTCACCACTCGCTACCGCACATCACATCACCGCCATTCCAAGCAGCTCCATGGCCATCGGACACCGCCGAAAACCCTCCACCACCTCTCCTACCGCCATTCCCGCACCACCTGTGGACGCGAGCGTCGGCTGTCTTCAGCGATACACGCGAGACGCGAGTGCAGATGGCGGGTTTTCTGAGGAGAATTCGGATCAGGAATGATACACGCCCACATCTGATCCACCCAATCAGGAAGCGCGGGGCGGCTTGGCCCCCTCAGACGCGCCTGACGAAAATCGGCATATGCAAATTTGAGGATCAGGAATGATACACGCCCCTTTTTCTCCGTCCAATCGGCGAGCGGGGCTCCGCCCTGAGGTCGTTTGGATCCGAGAATTTGCATATGGTGTCTTCCCGAAGCCGATAAAAAGGCGAGCGCAGTGAGTCAGGAGGTCAGTTGGGCTGGGTCGTTGGAGACGGAGCTCGAGGAGATCGGTGAGAGTGTCGGTGGGGGCGAGTCGGAGACGGAGCTCGAAGCAGAGGTGGGGCAGACGGCTGCGGAGGCGAACGGCAGCGGAGGGCGATCGGCTGAGGAGGACCTGGAGGCTCGGGACGACGAGGTCGCGTTGAGTCGAGCAAGCCAGCCATACTCCCCCCCCAGAGCATCAACAATTCCCCCTTTCCCCCACGCTGAGAGAGTGCGACAAGGGGCCCCGTTCCACTTACACCAGCAGGTGCCCACGGAACCGCCGTGCAGCGACATTCTGCGGCTCGCCACGAGGGCGCGGGTAGGACCCCTCGGTCTCGTGGACCTGGCCGCTCATCCAGGTTCACGCGCATTAGGCCCACGGGCCCAGTCTGACTCCCTTGCCTTTGAGGGGTCTTTTCTTTGCTTCGGTGTGAATGCGTGTTGTGGCGCCGTGTCTTGTAAGGTAGTAACTGTATAAGTGGTCCGTGTGTCGTGTAGTCGGTTTTAACTCCTTCTTTTATATGTGCATTTCTTTTGTTCTATGTAATATATGTGCAATTGCTTATTGTGACTGTAAATACATGCTGTTGCTTAACGTGTGCTATATGTGTGCTCCGCGGGCCGCGGAATAAATGTGCATTGTGTGAACTGTTTTCCCGTTTCGCTTCGTCTTCTTCATTGACCCTCCATCCTGCTTCCCGTAAAGGGTTCGTAGTGGGTGCAAAACGCCCGGTAAATAATCTGAACCGTCGAGGTCGACGATAAACCGCTCGGTTATCCCGATAGTACGGAACGGCCCGCCCAAGCGGCTCGTGTCCGGAGTCGACCTGCGGCGAGGTACGATCGCCCGGTTTACCATCCGCGTGGGTACTTAGGTAGGTCGAGTTTGGCGAACAACCCTATCCACGCGGGTGGCCGATTGGCACGATTGTGGTGAGGTCGAAAGGCCCACCCGACTGGATCCGGCGTTAGCCGGGAGGGTCACGACTGAATTGTCCGTCCGGTGGGCGAGGCGGTCGCGGTTCGAGTCTCGTGGCCGATCGCACGCCGACGGGCGCGAATTCGCAACAATATATATACGTACCGTGGTGCTCCCAGAATCCGAACGCCCCATTGTTTGAACAAATTGGAATCCGAACAATTTTCGAGAAATTTTGCCCTAAAAACCGAACACATTTTCAAAAACCGAACACAACGTGGCGCTCATGTTTGTTCACGTGCGTCTCCCCCGCCTGTTCGACCGGATCTTCGCGCTTTGTTCATTCAGTTCGTCGGTGGAAGTACTCGTGAAAGCATCTCTCGTGTGTCGATCGCTACTTTACCTCGTGTTTTCACCTTGATTTGTGCATTTTTTTTTTTCAATTATCACCCTTGTGCATTCACCATGGCACCCAAGAAGAGCAGTGAAGCAAATAGGAATAAGAGGAAGTCCGTGAGAATGACAATTGAGTTGAGAAAAGAACTTATCAACTAAGCATGAGAGCGGTACGCGTGTGTCTGATCTCGCTGCCATGTTCGAGCTGCGAAATCGACCGTGTGTAGGATTCTGAAAATAAAGAAGCGATAAAAGCGCGAAAACCCGTCGTGAAGCGAACTCATTCAATGAACCCTCTGACGAACTCAACGTTTTTTTCGCGAGCATGGTAGTGACGTCATGCTGCGTCACGCAATCACTTCACCTCTTGATTCTCTCCCGTGGAACCGTGCGGTGAAAACGGCACGTTTGTGTCTCCACAGAGTGTACTGGGATATATAAACACCATTTGGTGCTTCATGGTTAATTCCATACCTCCACCAGGCTGAACAGTTTACGTTTTGGATCCCAATGGCCACTGATAGCCGGAGCTGCATCCGAACCTGATGGAAGAAGCGACAACGCTCCTGCTCATCCCCCAGGCTTGGAAAAAGATTCATGACCCCGAAAAGGTCATTTACTCATCTTATTTTACCTTAAACATGGGTAATTTCAGTTGAAAGTGTCTTGAAAGGTGGTTTTCTTGGGGTCCAGGAACGGATTAATTCACTTTCCATTATTTCTTATTGGGAAAATAGTTTTGGAATCCGAACTTTTTGGAATCCGAACAGCCTCTTGGAACGAATTAAATTCGGATTCTGGGGGCACCACTGTATATGTATATATATATATATATATATATATATACATTATATACAATATACTATTATACATATATATACATACATATATGCATAGATATATAAATATAAGAGTCTACCTGGTCTGCTCAGCTGATTTTCTAAGCAAGATTTCTTTTCAGTACTCCAGAAAAAAAACAAGAAAAAAACCCGTGATCGGTCAAAACCGGAAAATCTTCTTCTCATTCATCATCATCATAATAATAATAATAATCTTCAGACGGCATATTTCCAAGCTGCCTCTCTCAATGGCAATGACTCTGGTCCCATCGGGCTTTGTGCAGCATCCTTTGTTGTCATAATTGTAATAGCTTCAAAGGATTCCAGGAAAAGTACGCAAAACTGCATTCCTTTATTAAGGAATAGGAAGAGATCAAAGGGGTGGGCGGGACTACAACTGTCAATCAGCCTGATGGGGGAGGGGCCGCAAGACATTTTCCCAAGGGCCAATCAGACCTGTATGGGGGTAGTTAACGGTGGCATGTAATCAAGAAGTCGGTGACAGCAACAACCCACACATTTCTATAAAGTACGTACTATTTAGAATGTTAGATCGTCTTTGAATTATGTACAGTACCAATGCATTGTGAGCACATCCATAAAGTTTGTACTACAGCATGTGTAAATCAGCAGTAGAACTTATACATATATTTCTAAAAAAGGTAAAGAAACAAGGAGTAATAATAAAAACATTTCAAAAAATGTAAAAGGATGTTGGGATGTTACTCCAAAAAGTATGTAAACAAGGTAGGGATGGTCACAAGAAATGATCATGTGAAACCATCCCTTTATCTTTCTTTGAATAATGGTTGTCCCTGTGAAACACCAGGACAACAGCTGGGTCTGGATTCAAACCCTGGCTAGATGGCTTATTGGCTTAGAGGCATACCTCCACACAATCCTGCCAACCATATTTTCAATCTCCCAGCAGAAATACATATCATTACATCATAACCAACTATGTAAGTTTTTGCACACAATAGATCTGCGATATAAAAGGAAGATGGAGATTGAACTTGTATTTTAATTATGAAATTGTAGTTATTGCATCAGCTGAAATCAAAGCAATGCTTACGGTGGTAAAATGCCTTCCTTTGATGAGCTGCAAACAGTCTCCCCTGGTGAGGCTCAATATCTTCGTTCAGCCCTTGATGTCAGGATTTGAAAGTTTCCATCCGAAGAGGCAGATTTCATTCAGCATAGCTCCAAACGATAATCAATTGTTCATGACCGATCTCCCCACATGATGAGCAACAATCACCCTGACAGTCTTATGGGTGGAAGCAATTTAAAGCAAGTACGATGGAAACTTTTCCCTCCGTTTAGCCAAAGATCAAAAGCAGAATCGTGATGTCGAGAGCAAGACAAAATGTATTTCACATTGAAGGTTATTTTGATTGCATTGAAATATGGTAAAATAAGTAATCAGGTTTGTTAATTTTTTTCAACAAAATAATGGAAATCAGGAGAATAAAAAAGGTTAAGGACACCAAACAAAAGCACTGCATGAAGCGGCATTAAGTCATCTTCACTACCTTCCACCACAAGATGGCAATACATATGTGGATATGGAGCAAAGATGAATTCCTGCCTGCTGTTTAACTCGTTGGGTCCTTTTACTATACATTGCAGAGATATTTGTTGTCGAGGCAGGGGAAGGTGAGGTGAAGTGGGGCACTTGGTGGGATTTTCTATTCGGATACTCTCAATGTTTGAGCAAGCCGAATTCTGACAACTGTATCAGAAATAGCATCGAGGTGTGCGAGTCCTGCTTTGCACTTGCGCAAACTCCCCAACGGCCCAGAAAGATGGTGACATCATGGGTAATATTTCACTTATCCCTTGTCCCACTTCTCTGCACTCTCCCCTTCCGCAAATATTGAAAAACGTGGAACTCCTCCTATGCTCTGTGCATAAACAGGAAGTAATGGAAAGTGTTTTTGAGCAAATACAATGTTATGGATGAATATGTTTAACATCAAACAAAATTGGTAGCATGTCAATTGCTTGCTACCGAACCGAGCAAATTTGAGATAACTCTCTCGTCCTCTTTTAATGGCTCCAATTTATGCCCACATTCCTGTGGGGTCGGCCAAGGAATGTATTTGGGCCAAGTCGTTGATGAACCGGCTTGGCAAGTATGGCGTTCAACTGATAGTGGAAGGAGTTTTAAATTTGTTCAGGGTGCCAGTGATAACTCAACTACTCCTCACAAAAAACACCGAAAGATCTTTAATGTCCACCAACGAACAGTGCTGGCAGATGGGTCCATTGCTGGCTTCAAGCAATATTGGGTTGTAAGGAGGAGTGCAATTTGTTTCCTAATGTAAACTAATTACTGTGAACAAAATTGGGAACGTTTAGTTTAAATTTATCTCCCGAGCTGACAGGCACATCGGTTGGATTAGTAAAGGTCATTTGCAATGTTGAAGGGTCCTGCTGGGGCTTCGGTGAAGGTAAGGGTGTTGAAAAGAATTGAAATTGCTTTGAAGGCAAAACTGCATTGTGGGGGAGCAAGGGGATTGGGTGTGGAGGGGGGGGAGAAGGGTTGTTGGACTGGGGGTGGATGGAACAACAAGAAGGGGCCTGTGAGAACAACAAAAAAAATTTTCATTTTGGTTAATCCGTGTGAAGTGCAGTGACAATATGAAAGATCAAATTACTTTCATCAATTGAATAGATGTACCATATTCTGTACAGAGGGTTGGTGCTAATGCTGGCAGATGGGACACCCAGTTTAACGTACATCCGAGGGATGACACGCACACTGATGAATCAACATGCCTGCGAGACACCAGGATGACAGTTTATAGTTATAGATGCGTCGTTTATAACCAAGCTATCCTGCAACTCAATTAAATTAAAGTGAACAATTGCACCATCATGTCCATGAGTATGCCTGGTGTTTGCTTAATGGTGAGGGTGGAGGGTTTGGGATCCTAGGAATCCTGAGTTCAAATCCCCCTTGGCTATATCAGGTGGGGTTGACTCTGCCTGTCATCCTTCCGAGTTCGGCAAAAAATGAGTACCAGCTTGCTGGTATCCTGTGTGGGAGTGGTGACCCGTCCAGGATTGTGCCCAATAGCCAAGGAGACTGTGTTGGCAGCACCAACGCTCTGCACAGAGTATGGTCCCATTTGGATGGATGGATGTCCATGAGTAATGTCATCAATATCTCCATTATCATGAAGGAGTAAGGAGAGAAGATTCATCTTATTTCCGTCTGAAAATTCGTTAATAACATAACCTTGCTGCATAAGTTTCTCTTAACCATCATGAACATAATGTTTGCTTTTATTATTGGTTTCAGCCAAAGATTACAATCACAAACAAACAGAATTTTTGATGCCTTTTGGATAAAAAGAGTCCGATTTATCGAATACTATCAGGGGTACCCAGCGTTTCCTGGTTAATATGTTTTGTGGGGTCCTAAAACAATTCCCTACACCCACTAGGAATGGGGTCCCTACACACTTCTAAACCAATTTTTTTTTTTTTCAAAGTTTTCAAAATTGTTTCGCCTAAAACACTCCTCGGCACTCACTGATGAACCTCTGAAAGTTTGACGAAGATCTGATCAGCCATCTCTGAGAGAAAACACACACACACACACACACACCCTCTCTTATAATATAGATATATTTTTGGTTCGACTTTAATCATGGGCAAACAAAGTGGATAATGTGCATAACATAAATAATATAAATTAGGTCAGGGTCCCTCAGGCTAAGTGGAAGGTTGAAGATGGATCAATCAAAATCAATTTCCAAGTTAATTGTTACAATGTTACAAAAAAGCAATATTAAAACAAAACTAATGATAATCAAAAATACAAATCAGAGATTGGAGACCCTCGCCAGGACTTGTTTTTGTGGTGTATTTTGTGTGGTGTTGTGTTACATAATTAATGAGACAATTAGAACTGTCACTTTATAACTGCTGGCAGTGATGACTGGGAACCAAGACATCCCGCTTTGATTGGACCTGACCCATGATGACCCATGATGACCCTGACCCATGATGTTTATTATTATTCAATTGAATTCAGAATGGGATTAAAATAAATTAAATTCAAATCAAATGGAAGACCAACCAGAGTTGGTGTCAAAGCCACCCAATGCTCGCCTGTTTATACATTTATCGTTTTTAAAAGACGAGGTCTAATAATTAATTTTTTTTATAAAGCATTGCAGTGAAGATTAATTATAAAGCAATATATGTATTTGTATATTATAATCAGTAACAAGAGCGCAAGTGAGCACATATACCCTAACAAAAAGGTGTATACAGAATTGTGCTACTACATGGAAAACAGCATCCTGGTTGCCATGGCAACCACTTTAGATAACGAACGTATGTCGCTACACATCGTCTCCACAGTCTGTACCTATGTACCAAATATGAAACGTGAAAGTTGAAAACTTGGGAGTTAGAGTGCGGACAGGAACGGATGGAAAACAGCATCCTGGTTGCCATGGCAACCACTTTAGATGACGAACGTATGTCGCTACACATCGTCTCCACAATCTGTACCTATGTATCAAATATGAAACGTGAAAGTTGAAAACTTTGGAGTTAGAGTGCGGACAGAAGGATGGAAAACAGCATCCTGTTGCCATGGCAACCACTTTAGATGACGAACGTATGTCATGACACACCGTCTCCACAGTCTGTACCTATGTACCAAATATGAAACGTGAAAGTTGAAAACTTTGGGAGTTAGAGTGCGGACAGGAACGGATGGAAAACAGCACTGGTTGCCATGGCAACCACTTTAGATGACAACGTATGTCACGAACACACGTCTCCACAGTCTGTACCTATGTACCAAATATGAAACGTGAAAGTTGAAAACTTTGGGAGTTAGAGTGCGACAGGAACGGATGGAAAACAGCATCCCGGTTGCCATGGCTACCACTTTAGATGACGAAGGTATGTCGTGACACAACGGCTCCACAGTCTGTACCTATGTACCAAATATGAAACGTGAAAGTTGAAAACTTTGGGAGTTAGAGTGCGGACAGGAACGACGACGACAGACAGACAGACGACGACGACCGGTATCATAATACGCCCCGATATATATCGGGCGTATAAAAATAGTGTGGTAGATAAAAACATTAGAAAGGAAACTAGAGGGGAGCACTCGGGAGAGTGCAAAACCTCCGCCGCCAATACTGCTGGGTCACTCAAGTGAACCTTATATCTTATTCATTAATATGATGTCAACAGTGCTGACAGAGTTATAGTTCTTTTCTCCAACATTTTTTTTTGGGGGGGGGGGGTTGGAAATCACTTAAAACATGTAGAAATGCAAAAAAAGAAAATCAAAATTTTGTGAAAAAAGTTGCAAATTTTTTTTTTTCTCTAACAATTTTTTTTTTTGGGGGGGGGGGGTTGGAAATCACTTAAAACATGTAGAAATTCAAAAAAAAAAATTTTTTTTCTCTAAATTTTTTTTTGGGGGGGGGGGGTTGGAAATACTTAAAACATGTAGAAATGCAAAAAAAAGAATTTTTTTTCTCTAACAATTTTTTTGGGGGGAGTTGGAAATCACAAAACGTAGAAATGCAAAAAAAAAAATTTGTTTCTCTAACAATTTTTTTTTGGGGGGGGGGGTTGGAAATCACTTAAAACATGTAGAAATGCCAAAAAAAAAAATTCTCTAAATTTTTTTTTGGGGGGGGACCAAGTCCAAAATCTAATGGCATGATCCTTGGACCATACCTAACCCCCCCCCCCACCAAGTTTCGTCGAAATCGGTCGAGGAGTTTTTCCGTAATACAAAAAATTTAACATTTTCACGCTGACGCTCACGCTGACGCTCTCGCCGGGGGTATCGCTATAGCTCTCTGTTCTTCGAACAGGCGAGCTAAAAAGGAACGGTCCCGCATTGGAGTAATCAGAAGGAACCCAGACAAGAAAAAAGCAAAGATGAAGTCATCAGGACGAACCGGGATAGGATTCACATTTCAGATGCTACGCCTCTACCCTCAAACCCATCCAGGCACAGCTAAGTGAACCTTATTCAGAAAAACAAACAAACAAGAAAAAACAGAACCCAGATCAAAAAAATCAAATAATTATGGCTGCCAGACCATGCGTCCAATCAGGTTGAAATTTAAAACATATATTCCCCATCGCTATGAGATCATAATTGTGATGTTTCACATCAATCAATGAAGGGGTCCAAGAGAAGGAATTTTGAATTTTTTTTTGTCGCTCAATCCAAATTGGCTGCCAGACCATATGACATATCAATTATTCATGAATAGCCTGGTATCCCCAAGGCTTGGGAAACATTTGTGTGAAGTTTCCCCTCGATCTGTCCGGCCATTCTGGAGAAGAAGATTTTTTTATAGGTTTTAGGGTAAATCCAATATGGCTGCTGAACCACATGACCGATGACGTCATCAATTTTTTTTCTTCTGTGGACCAATTTATCCCCAGATGACCCTCAAATATTTTCATACCGATCAGATGTAGCGTTCTATGCATGCAATTATGACATCATAACGAAGGCACCTATGACATCATTAAAAACACTTTTTTCCCCATGTGGAGTCCTTGCCATGTGCCAAGTTTCAATTTCTTCAATATGACTGCAACATCACATGACCTATGACATCATAATTATCATTGAAACATTCTACACGAGTAGTTGCTCTTATTGTGAAAATTTTGTCTCAATCCGACAAGCGGTTGCAAGAGAAAAACGCTCGTGTCTGCGCGGATAAACAAACAGACAAAGAAACGGACGGACGGACCCAAATGTAATGCCTTCTCTGGTGAGGGTAATAAAGCATGCAGTTCAATGACGGGTGAGGAAGTTCGGCCTGTGCTTTTAAATAGCTCAAGGGCAGGAACGAGAGAGTCACATTGAACCTCGAATACAAAACCTAAGATAACGAAGAGACCGATTGTAAAATGACCAGGGCAAGTACCTTTAAAAGTCTTGGTGACTCCGCTGACAAGGTCACCGGAAGCATTATGTTTTTGGGTTGTCAATCTGTCAGTGATAGGTTTCAATGACCACGATAACTTGAGAACAGCTGAAGGGGTTTAAGATATAGAAAGGCGGAGGGGCCGGAGGGCGGAGGATATAGGAAAGGTGAGGGGGGAGGGCAGAAGGATTATAGAAAGCTGAGGGGGGAGGGCAGAAGGATAATAGAAAGGTGAGGGGGAGGGCGGAGGGAAATAGAAAGGTGAGTGGTGTGGAGTGGCAGAAGGATATAGAAAGGTGAGCGGGGAGGGCGGAAGAAATAGAAAGGTGAGTGGGGAGGGCAGAAGGATATAGAAAGGCTGGAGGGGAGGCGGAGAGATATAGAAAGGTGAGGGGGGAGGGCAGAAGGATATAGAAAGGTGAGGGGGGAGGGCAGAAGGATATAGAAAGGCGAGGGGAGGGCGGAGGGATATAGAAAGTTGAGGGGGAGGGCAGAAGGATATAGAAGGTGAGGGGGGAGGGCAGAAGGATATAGAAAGGTGAGGGGGAGGGCGGAGGGAAATAGAAAGGTGATGTGGGGAGGCAGAAGGATATAGAAAGGTGAGGGTGGGCGAAGGGAAATAGAAGGTGAGTGGGGAGGCAGAAGATATAGAAAGGCGAGGGGGAGGGCGGAGGGATATAGAAAGGTGAGGGGAGGGGCAGAAGGATATAGAAAGGTGATGGGCGGGAGGGCAGAAGGATATAGAAAGGCGAGGGGGAGGGCGAGGGATATGAAAGGTGAGGGGGAGGCAGAGGATATAGAAAGGTGAGGGGGGAGGCAGAAGGATATAGAAAGGTGAGGGGAGGGCGGAGGGATATAGAAAGGTGAGGGGGGAGCGGAGGGATATAGAAAGTAGGGGGAGGGCGGAGGGATATAGAAAGGTGAGGGGGAGGGCGGAGGGATATAGAAAGTGAGCGGGAGGGTGGAGGGTATAAGGTGACGGGAGGGGGATATAGAAAGGTGAGGGGAGGCGGAAGGATATAGAAAGGTGAGGGGGAGGGCGGAGGGATATAGAAAGGTGAGGGGGGAGGGCGGAGGGAAATAGAAAGGTGAGTGGGGAGGGTGAAGGAAATATAGAAAGGCGAGGGGAGGGCGGAGGGATATAGAAAGGTGAGGGGGAGGTGGAGGGATACAGAAAGTGAGGGGAGGGCAGGGATATAGAAATGTGAGGGAGGGCGGAGGGAAATAGAAAGGTGAGGGGGAGGGCAGAGGGATATAGAAATGTGAGGGGAGGGCGGAGGGATATCGAAAGGTGAGGGGAGGGCGGAGGGGATATAGAAAGGTGAGGGGGAGGGATATAGAAAGTGAGGGGAGGCGGAGGGATATCGAAAGGCGAGGGGAGGACGGGAGGATATAGAAAGGTGAGGGAGGAGGCAGAGGATATAGAAAGTGAGTGGAGGACAGAGGATATAGAAAGGTGAAGGGGAGGGGGGGGAGGCGGAGGGATATAGAAAGGTAAGGTGGGAGGACGGAAGGGATATAGAAAGGTGAGTGTTTAGTTGTATGAGCAGTTGGGGTTGGTTTGGTGAAGCTGCGTTGGCGATCGGTATAAGCTGCTGTCAGGATCAGTGCGATCGATGTCCAGGAAAGCTGTGACGCAAATTGTAGATGTGGGACCGAGCCACCAAAAGGAGTGAATCCGGACCTGACATCTCGCTGGCTCTGGGAATCTTGCTGGCTCCAATGCTCAACTGCTCACCTCGTGCAGGCATCACACCAGGAAACATTTTCCCTGCCATCTCCTGAACCCTGTTTTCTCATTGTGAGTGAATGGGATAAGTCATTATGCTTAAGCTGTCCAGATTACAAGGGCACCTTGGTTATAAATAGTACTATACCATATAAATGTCATTCTTTCTCTTTCTCTTTCTCTTTCTCTTTCTCTCTCTCTCTCTCTCTCTCTCTCTCTCTCTCTCTCTCTCTCTCCAAATGTTTTCCCCATGATCAGTTCATTGAGTTTTTACTCTTCATCACTTTACTCAACCCACGAGTCTTGGTATTCAAATGAAAAAATAAATGTGGAAAAAGGGCAAAAAGGTGTTTCCCATTTCAGACCCAAAGAAATAAAATAATAGAGGGTTCGTCAATTGCGAATGTATTGAAAAGTTTTAATTTTGAATAAAAATATGGTTAATTAAATAAACTTTTCTGTTGATCATGGTTTTTATTTCTATGAAGTACCCCATCCTGCTCGTAATCTATAAAATGTTCATGCAACGTCATAATATAATCACCCATCCTAACCATAACCTCCCACAACTTATCACTCTCAAAAGGCCTTTCCCTCTTTCCTATAAACTTACCTATTTCAAAAATCTCTACCACATCATGGACAGGTGGATTAATGTTATGCGCTTCAGGTTGTTTCTTTGATAAAAGGTCAATTCTGCTCTTCATGGGCTGATAGGATAGCTCAGAGATCGCATCGTCACCTTTGACCTGTCATGTCTCGGTTCAATTCCTGAGTTGACGCTAAAACTATCATCCTGGTGCTTCACAGGCTGGGTGTTTCATTGAGGACACTGTCCTTAGTAGGCACATTAACCCTGGTGTCCCGTCATGCCGGCAGACGGGACTCCCAGCTGAATGTCCATCTGAGGGTCGGTGGGCACATTAATGCGTCGCCCTCCTTGCTAAACACCATTATGACAGTTTGTAGCTGTGTCAAGATTCTAACCCACATTAGACAGCTCACAGGCAAGTGCTTATACCTAAAGGCTGGTACACACAGTTCCATCCATCCATCCATGGGGACCATACTCCGTGCAGAGCATTGGTGCTGCCTGGTGCAGTCTCCTTGGCTATTGGGGACAATCCTGGATGGGTCGTCACTCCGACACAGGATACCAGCAAGCTGGCACTCATTTATGCCGACCTCAGAAGAATGACAGGCAGAGTCAACCCCACCTGGTATTAATTCAACAGCCATGTGGGATTTGAACTCAGGATCCGAGGATCCCAAGCCCACCACCCTAACCATTAAGCAAACACCAGACATGTACATACAGTTGGTATCAAATTAAAAGTGCGATGAAACACTGAGACCAGAACCAATCCATTTTTGGTGTTGGTATACAAATGCAATGCTAAAGGTACACTAATGATAAAAACACGATGAGAATTGTTGATTTTCAAAAGATCTGGTTGGCTCGGTCTGCTCTGGCTCAGCCTCAAGCTCAGCGGGAGCATCTCGGCATACACAACTCTGACATGTCCATCGTGCAAGTTTTACTTTCAATGAAATAGGATCCAATTTAAAAAGTTCCACACTACATGAGTGTACCACATCACAACATACGGCTGACGCTTGGAGGAAACGTTAAGCCGGCTGCCACGCCTCCGAGGACTGACGTGTTTGGATAATACAAAACGATTCCTTCAAGTTGCACAGTTCCTTACCTCAGTCAGGTTCACCTGGAGCATTTCGACTTGCATTTATGCATATGCTGCATCATAAGAAAAGAGAATAAAAGAGTCCAAACAAGGACATACATACATTCGATGAATGAAGTCCTTGAGCATCATTCAGATTTTCCTCCAAGAAGAGGAATCACAAGGCCTACTCACTGCAGAAAACTTTGGTGGCCCTTTCGTCTTAATTTGCCTTTGTTCGCAGGTTCCATGTGATCCACTTTCCTTTTTTATGAGTCCCCAACCAACTATGCACGACTGAACATATTCAACAGCCAAGCCCTGATTGCCCATATATTTTTTAGTATGTACCATCTGCGTATCTTCACTAATTTGTCCTTTTTTTTTTTTTCATTGTCCACTGACTCCTGTGGAATAGGATTACTCAGTGGAAACACATTTATTTCGGGCACTAGGAAAGAGGGAATTGTGGGGATCGGACTAAATGAAGGACTATTTGCCAATATGACAAAGGGAAAGAAGGGAGGAGAACAAAAGAAAGGAGGAAAAGAGGGAAGGGGAGTGTGGAAGGAAAAGTTTGTCAGGACATTGAAGAAAAGGCAGTGAAGGGAATTAACATGCCTGGGGTGTGGGGGAGAATGAGATGAAAAGAGTTCAAAAATCACACCAAATGTGCTTCCTGAGACAGTGCACATTGACATTCGGGGAAGGATTTGGAACATGGCTAGTGTACTAGCGCACAACGGCCTACTATTCATGAAATACATCGTGGGATATTTAGCGTCCACTAGATATCAACGGTGATGGACGGGTCCCCAGGCTGAAGTCCACTTGAGGGACGGCACACTCGCCGATGGCCTGCCTGCGGAGCAACAGGCAAGCACCAGTCGAAGCACAAATGTTTACCTTTCGAATTTGTCAGGTACGAAGTCAGGTATTTTATATTAACAGCACAGGTCATAGCAATATAACTCTGTATGATAATAATTGTTTTTTTTGTACCGCAAAATAATACAACTTGTGAAAACATCAACCTTTTTAACACTGAAGTTGCTCGTTAAGCTCATCCTCAGTAAAGGGTCGTCTCAGGTCACACAGGTGAGGTTCCTCAAACACCTCGCACAATTGCAATCAAAATGACACCCTTTAAAAATTGCCATAAAAACGACGTAACTGTAGGATCTACGAGCGAGCGATTCACGATTCTCACCGCCATTTTGAAAGCTGTGACAGCGAGATGGGCTTGCTTGCATGTGAATCTCAGTAATAATATCTATTAGCTAGTTTTACAAAGTGCATAAGACATTACCACAGCGGTTTAACAAAATGAGTGACATTAAATAACCGGTGTGATTTCCCTGTAGTCCCGTTCACAATAATTTAAAACTTTGAGATCACTAACCACCCTCTTATTTGTTTACTTCCAAGTTTGTGTTGAGACGTAATCGACAACCCTCGTGCGATTCCTCGCAAATAGCCAAATCAAATCCTGCTCGTTTAAATCGGGCTTCAAAAGGTTTTTGCAATTAAATATACTTTCAAATAACAGCTCGTACTTGAAAAAAAGCATTACAATCCAAACCCCAAATGCAGTGATGCAATTGCAAAATTATTACGTTGACCAATGTGACGCCGATAATGAAAAACACAGTGTTTGACATACCAAGGCAGGCTTTCCCTGCTTCCGTAATTCTTGATGTTGACAGCAGCCGTGATACCGCAGACAAGCATCGGAACACCTACTGCGAAAAGGTAGTACCTGGAAAGGCAGAAGATCTGGTGAGTGCACAAGAGACGGCATGAGGCACCGAGAAGAGCAGCAAAAACAAATAACCGGATGACAGGACAGACAAAGAGCGACTCATGAGAGTTCTCCAACGTACTCGAAGCCGAGGTATTCGCTATTCCATGGAGACGATGCACCAAGTTTTAATAAGCTCTGCCTAAGGTCATGCTGAAGTGGTGTGTGGATCCTTACATTTCAAATCATTGGTGTTCGAGGAATTTCATATGAACTCAAACCTAGGATCATCATGGAACCTTTGCAGAATTGCCCGAAAGCGGAACCTGCTACCCGACAGGATTGCGCAGAGGCAGTACACTATCCTTTGAACTGTCTTGTCTGGGTTTGAATCCTGCATCACAGACAGGGTTTTGTTTCACAAGGTACATCGTCCATCAGATGGACGTGAAGCTGGGTTTCCCATTTGCAAGCATTAGATCGTCGTGGAGGTTACAGATCCCTCATTGTCATTTGAGAGGAATAGGTGATTATCTCCGGCACCCTGAACTAATTGCAAACTTCTGCTCAAATCAAATCCGATGTCAGGCGCAACCAGCTGGTTCGTGAAACAGTTGGGGAAATCTCCATGGCTGACCACACAAAAAGTGGCTCCATGGCTGACCACACAAAAAGGAAGGAATATATGAGGCCTTTAAAATAGTTGTAGTAATAATGGTGGTAGTCATAGTCATAGTAATACTCGCCATGCTTTGGTTCGAATGGCTTTAGAGGCTTGCGTTCAAGGTGCAGCGAAGCTAAGGCAGACATAGGTTTTCTGTTCAATGTGGCTCGACTTCTCGTCTTTGCAAGTCCATATTTAGAACTGCGGTGGACGAGGTGGAGCATTTTAAAGAGAAAGCTCTTCCAAGACAGATAAGGAAGAAACAAAATGAAGTGTTTACAAAAATAATAGTAATAGACGAATAAAAGCAAGGAACCTTGAGGGGAAACACTGCACAGTTCATCATTTGTGGTCCAAATTTCATCAAACCTTCCAATAGTTTGGGAATATTGTCCCACCTTGAACTCCGAAGTGATTCGTGAACATAATAAAGTTTTCAGGCAAAACTCTATGCTACACGACATTACTTTCAACATTTGCCTTTCTAGTTCTGCATAATCCAAGTTTTGCAAAGGCCAAAATAAAGTTAACAAGGACATCCTGTGATCTACTTTCCTTCTTCACAGGGTGACCAAAAACATAAAGTGTTGGGGAGAAATGAAGCCAGAAGTATAAGAGCAGGATTTTCACCCTCAAAAAAAAACATGCTTGAAGATGCAGACACTGTAGGTATAGGTGAAAGGTGCTTTCTGTTTTACCACTGAAGCAACATCCACCAGGAAAGTTTGTGAAATGTTGCAGCAGAGCTCAAGAAGTCAGTGCCCCATGAGCAATCTCCAACTTAGGTCTCACATCATCCTTCATGCTGGGTAGAGATAAAAAGATTCCCAACTTGGATAGACAGTCAAGGGAGGCAGAAGAACCTCATGCCAGGGAGTATCCATCCGATTTGCTAGCACAACAAAGTGGAATGAGTGGATTACGAGTGCAGATATTTCCTTCCTTGGTGGTACAAAGGACACCCAAGATGTACCAGGGATCTTGCTCATATGATGCGAAGGTCGTGGTTGGGAGGGATCACGTCCTCACATTTTTATTATAGAAGCCATGGAAGTATGGAGGCAAACCTGCACAGCTTCATCACCTTCCTAAGGTAAGACAGACAGGTAAGACAGGTAAGACAGACAATCCGGAGGCAATGATTCTTAACCTCCTTGAGTATTCTAAAAGGAACTCTGATCGTCTGGAGGTATACCTTTGGTGCAAGTTCCTCAGGTGAGTGTTCCTCACACTCTCACTCTGTCTCTCCGAAAGGACCGCTTGGAAACCCCCCTCATCTACTTTCTCAACAATCCTCTGGAAGAAGTTCTTTCATTCAAGTTTCTGGGTCTCACTATCTGCCATGATCTTTCCTGGGAAAGCCACATTTCCAACCTGGCCGCCAAAGCCAGTCGCCGACTGGGCATCCTCCATCATGCAAAGTCCTTCCTCGGCCCATCTGAGCTCCTGACCACATACAAAGCTTTTGTCCACAGACTGATGGAGTACTGCTCTCCCTTCTGGGCTGGTGCTCCTGCCTCTCACCTTTCTCGGCTTCACGCTGTAGAAAGCCAAGGCATTTAGGACCATTGGTATCTCCCGTGGTAAGGCTGATTTTTGGGCCTCTCACTCTCTCACCACAGGCAGGTCGGTGGTCTTTATCTTCTCGCATCTCCTCTCCGACTTGCCCCCCCCCCCGCCCTGTCTGTGATATGTCGCCGTCCCCCTCGCCCATATTTCCACAGAGCGCTCAAGGTCTGCCAGCAAACCCCTCTGGTAAAACTACCAAAAATCACGAATCACGCTCACCTTCACACTTTCATTCCTCTTTTTCCGCCTTTGGAATAAACTCTACTTCCGGTTCTGGGTTTGCAGCGATAGCAGGTTCTCTCAGGGGTCTCTGCGACTTTCTCAAAGCTAATTTCCGGTCGTTATCTGTCCCGCTTTAACTGTTTATTTTTCTACCAACATGTTACTGTGTGTTTCCTCGTTCCGTTTTGTTTCAAAAATCGTGCTATTTTGTGAGTTTTTGTTGACCTTGTCTTACCGGGTTCCTTGAGGCCTACCCTTCCTTCCCCTCCAGGTGTACGATTGTTTTTATTTATATTCTCTCGCTATTACCTTCAATTCCCATTTTCTCACATCTCAACTCCCCCTACCATCCCAACGAAACACTGTTTCTGTCTTAATTTTAAAATTAAAATTAAAAAACGACCTTTCTCCTGCATACCCCTGAGTCCCATTCCTTTCTTCTTCTCCTTCTTCCTCTCTTCTTCTTCTACTTCTTCCGCACACCATCTTTTCGTCTACCTGAGCTGACACACTCTCACCATACCCTCACGATTTCCTCCCACAACCTCCCATTCCCGAATCTTACCTGTTCTTCAAAAATCCAATCAAAATAATGATCTTCCTTGTATCTTTTCTATCTATACACCTCCTGTAACCACGTGTCTCTCTCCACCCCCTTCCTGATACTTTTCATCGATCATCATCAGCTTCACTCTGCGTTTACAGTTCCAAATTCACCATACACCTCCACGATTTTACTTCAACCTTCCCTTTTCCGAATCTTACGCAATCCTTATATTAAAAATAAATAAATAAATTCACTTTTGACGATACACCTCCCATTACCACGTGCTTCTCAATAACCATGTGATCTGTTTCCACCCTTTGCGTTTACCGATCCAATTTCACCATTCACTCACATTTTTCTATAACCTTTCCATTACCTAATCTGGTGAAAACTCTCTCAAACAATAATAATAAAAACGATCTCTTATAATGCTTCATCTTCCTCTTTCACCTGTGTGGTTCTCATTAATGTATCATAATTCACGACTATTCCTCTATTTCAACAGACTGCTCTCAATTTGACCCGTCCTTCATACCTTGTCTAAAAATTCCAACTGTTACAGTGTTTCTTCTCTCCATTATCTTAATTCGCCTTTATTGCATCCCTCAAGTAATGTCTTTAATTGCATTTCTGACCTAAAATTAAAAAACCCAGTTTGCTATGAATGTTCATTTTCATCAACCATTCTCTATTTTTCCAACTTCATGCCAACTGACCCCGCTCACACCCCACCCTCTCAAAGCAACCATCACACTCTTCTCCCACCAAGCCTCCTCTCACCTTTCTCAAAAACTCCTCCCTCACCTTTCTGCCTCAACTCTCCCCACTACCCTTCTCCCACAATTCACCCCCCTCACTCACCCTTCTCAAATTTGCTCCCTCACATCTAAAAAGCTGCCTCCTTCCCCTGCTCTCTCACCTCCATCTCATCACTCCACCACCTCAAATCCTCAACTGCCTATGGCCCCTCTCTTGCTCCCCCTCTCTCCCAGCACCACAGAGCCTTTCTCCTCCTCATCCAGCCCCTCCACTAGCTCTTATGCAATTCCCCACACTTTTTCAACAACTCTCCTTACCTCCCCCCTACTCCCTTGTCCTACCCTCCCCTCCCTCCCTTACCTGCACCCAAAGCCCCTCCCCTTCCCTCTTCATTAACAGTGGGACCTCAAATATCCAGGCCTTCGCTAAACCTTACAGATCTTTCCATACAAGGTTGCCACTGACAAACAAGACAGAATCTGCCTAACAGAAACTTTCCTCCCTCAAGATGTCTCTGACTCCCAAGTGTCTCTCCCTGGTTACTCCCTCCTCCGGTATGATAGACCTGAGCGTCGTCTTGGTGGAGGAGTTGCTCTCTTCATCATAAGCCTCGATTCCTCACTCTCCATGCACTGCCCACACTCCCCCAACCCCCAGGATTACCGCTGGCTACGGCTTCCCCCCTCCACTCCCCACCTCATGTTTATATGTGTACTGTACCATCCACCAAACAGTGAAGACTCCATTCACCTCACTATCGGAAAACATGGACCAACTTCCATATTCTCATCCAAATCTCTCTCTTCCTCTATGTGGTGACTTCAATTGTCATCATGCCAGTTGGCTGGGTGTGGGTACCTCTCTCACCTGTCATGACACTTCAGCAAAAGCTTTCTGCGACTCATTGGGACTGACTTAATCGGTCAATTTCCCAACCCAGATCTCACCAAGTCGTACTCCATCTCTTCTGGATCTGATTTTGACAAATTTCCCTGAAAATATCTGCTGTTCTTCCTCTGCTCCAATCGTCTTCTGACCACATGCTTGTCAAAGTGGAAATCTCTCTGGCTATTATCAGAGAACCACTTCAGCACCGTCGAGTCTGGCATTTCACTCAAGCAGACTGGCAGGGTCTCCAAGCAGCCATCAAACTTCTGGACTGGTCCCCCATCGCTACTTTCTCCAACATCAACTCATCCTGGAATTTTTTCAAAAACAAACTTGCTCTCCCTCATGCACAGATTTATCCTTCTCGTCTTCAGTTGTCCTATCCTTCCTCCTGCCCATGGTTCACTGAAGCTTGTGACGAGGCAGTTGTCCTGTAACAACTTGCCTTTGCCTTATGGAAAGCAAACCCAACTGAGGGTAATCTCAGTTCTTCCATAAAGCTTGGAACAAGTGTGTATCTCCCCTCAGAACAGCCAGAAAACAACTTCTTCTCATCTCAAGTCTGAACTTTCAAACCTCTCTCCCTCCTCAAATTCTGGTGGCATCGAATCAAATCTGTTTTTGGTGTATGTTCCCCCTCCATCCCCTCCCTTACCTCAAATGGCTGCACTGCTGATACCACACGTGAAAAGGCTGAATGCCAAAACTCGGTGTTTGCATGGAAATTTGTGTCAAACCCATTACTTTCTGTACCCACCTTAACCCAGTCGCACCAAACTGTCCCTGGACTATGTGTCCTTTTCTTCTCATAAAGTGGAGAGCTTGCTGTCAAACCTCGACTCAGATTCTGCAACCGTTCCAGACGGAATCAGCACACGTCTCCTAAAAACTTGCTCCTCTGCTCTTGCTCATCCTCTCTCTGTTCTGTTCACCCTCTCATTTGCTCAAGGTCATCTGCCATCTGCTTGGAAATCAGCAAACATTACACACTGCACAAAAAGGTGCAAAAACAGATCCCTGCAACTACAGACCAATCAGCATCTCCCAATCATCAGCAAGGTTATGGAACCATCATCGCTTCAGACATTAAATCCTTCGTCTTCTCCAATGGCTTGATTTCTGATCATCAATTTGGTTTTAGACCAGGTCACTCTACCCTGGATGTGCTGCTTCTCTCTGCCAACAATGGATGGAGGTCCTCAATGCCGGACATGAAATCAGAGCCATATCCCTAAAACATATTGTGTGCTTTTGTCACAGTCTGGCACCCTGCCCTGCTCACACAATCTCTCTTCCTATGGTATCCAAGGCCATCTCCACTCATGGCTCACAGACTTCCTCCCCTGTCGGAGTCAATGTGTGGCCCTAAATGGAGTTCTTTCATCCCCGTTCTTGTCCAGGCTGGAGTTCCTCAAGGTAGCGTTCTGGCCCCTGTTCTTTTTCTGGTTTTCATCAATGATCTCTCCGACTCTCTGGAAAATCCTCTTGTCTCTTTGCTGATGACTCCACCCTCTTCCGAACCATCTGTCATCTCAGACCGGCAAGCAGCAGCTTCTTCGCTCACTGCAGATCTGAGTAAAATCACAAACTGTTCTAACACGTGGTGTAACTACCAAAATCAAGAATCACTTGATTCATTCCTCTTTTTTCCCACCTTTAGAATAAACTCCCACACTCTCTTCAACCCCTTACTTCCCTCCAGGCCTTCAACACAGCAGTTCACCACCACTATTATCTTCCCCCATCCATAACCTCGATCTTTTCTATCCCTGATAATCCACCCAAAACCACACCTCCTTCAAATTCCCTGCTTTCCTTCCTGAAAGTCCCTGTAGTGTCCATCTTGTGTACCCGTGTTCCCTGTCCCATCCTTCTCCCTTCCACAGATCTCCTGATGTCTCTGTTTCCACTAGTTTGGCCTCTCCTCTCCTGCCTCCCCTTGTTGTGTGCTAGCTCTCATATGAGCCTTGAAAATGTATACAAAAAAATTATTCAGAATAACACCACTCTTCCATCCTTTAAGAGAGCTCCCACTATGGATTGTCCGCACTACCTACTCTTGGACAAGAGTTTTACCATTATATCGAGGGAAGCTAGTGTCGGGGCCTGTAGAAATGGTTTTGAGGAAAAGGAGCTCTTTGCGCAAGTCTTTTCCTGGGTGACGACCATTTGCTCTTTTCATATTAACTGCATACCAGGCCTACAGCGTTTCATGTTAAAAAGAAGGTAATGGGTCACTGGTAAGGTCTTGAGAGGTGATGATGAATATTTCTCTTTTTTCCTCTAAATTGAGCAGTTTACTGAAAAAGTATGATGCACTATTGCGGTATCGGGTTCACATAAAGGTATCGCTAAATGGTCTGCAGCCTGAAGGTGTAAATGTGGCTACAAAGGCAGGGAAAACCAAGCCCACCTTCAGCAAGAGGCATGCTCATGATGATTCCTTGGGATACCCAATGCTTACCATTCAAAATGCAGTCCAACAACTTACTTTTCATATTAGCCAGAAACTCATCTGGAATACTTTTGCAAGAAAGCTTGAACAACAGCTTTAAAATGACAAATTGAAGACCTTAGTGGAAGAAGTACTTAAGTCACATTTTTGGGCAAAGTGAGTGAGAACCAGGAACTCCTTCAACAGTATGGTAACAGTGCATATCTGTAATAATTTTGCTCAAGTACTTCTTGTGACTTTGGTACTTCTTCCACTCGGGTCTTAAATTGCTTTATGAAAAGAGCTCTCCCATGTAAAGACAGGATCCTGAATAGTCCACTCTAGTCTCTCAAAGTCACCAGTTATTTTATCCTCTAAAGTACTCCAGTTGTGAATTGACGAGCATTTACGAGAGATGGACGAATCGATCCTCAAATATTTAAGTTATTGATGATGCCATGCGAATTGCTGAAACAGCATGGGGAGATAGATCATCAACATGCACGGGGTCCAAACAGAAATCCAGAGCAATTCAGCCAATTTGTTTTAGCAGATGTTGCTGCCGAGTAGATTTGCTGACAGTTATAGACTATCTGTATATCTCTTGCACTTCCCACAAACACGAGAACATCATCAGCATAGTAGTAGTAGTTGTCATCACAGTAGTAATTGTAGTGCTTGTTGTAGCAGTAATAGTAGACCAAAGTGTGATTCGCTCTACTTTGGCTCAGCCTGAAGTAGTTTGTAAAATTTCATCCTCCTCATCCTTTCTTATCATTCCCAAGCTATCATTGTAAACCCATGTGCTCGATCTGAGAGCCAGTGTACAATTACAGAATTAACCAAAGCCGAACAACCTCTTTATTTGCTCACGATGAAGTGGTGTAACAAACTTGAGCATTGTCCAAGGTGTCCACAATGGCTTGTCACCTCAATAAAATACGAACCGATTTCCTTCTGTTTTCTTCAGACCCGATGCAAATGTGTCATAGCGGCGATTATACGACTCAAGAACGCATATTGACTCGTATGCTGTCAGGGAGGCATTTCCTCTTTCAACTCCTCAAATGCTCTGGAAGATGTCATACAGAACCTGGCACAGAACCATTCTCTGTCATGAGATTGACAGGACACAAATGGATCCTTTGGATGCATGAGCTATGTAACATTATTAAAGGTACATGTCATGTAATTATGGAATACTAGCATGGATTGGCTCGCTACGCGAGCCTCTCCACACGCCGTTGCAGGGATTTCCATCACAGATTTGCTGTGTTGACATGATTTACACCAATCATAATACAAACATTTATTTTCTACAAATTTATTCGTAATATTGGTGATATTATATTTATTTGAAATTTATTTGTGAGACAAGAAAGTCCAAGTAGTAAAAAAAAGAAGATATAAATGGTCAAGGGTCAAAGCTGTCTCATCTTTCTTAATGGTGTAAGGGCTCTGAATTGTGTTAAGGTCTAAGGGTCTGAAGGGACTTGAAGGGCCGTAAAGGTCTAAACGGTGAAGGGATCGAAAGGTGTCAAGTGTCGAAAGGATCTTAAAGGTAAATGGGTCTTAAGGGTTTTAAAGGTAAAATGGGTCTTCAGGGTCCTTAAGGTAAAATGATGCTTCACGGGTCTTTAAGGGGTTTGCTTTGGGTCGTCTGGGGGTCTTCAACGGTCGAAGGGGTCTCAGCAGTCTAAAGCATCTAAAGGTACATTCCAATAGTACATAATTAATAAACATATGTGTGTGAAGTCAGGGTGCAACTGATGTTCAAACAATACGTAATTAATCGACATATAGTCACACGGCTTCACCACAAAATGTACATTCCAAAAGTACATAATTTATAGATGTACATGTGGTGTGCAATTTCCTTTCAAACAGTACATGATCAATAGGCATATGAATGCTGAAAAAGTATGTGAGTATCGGAGCGAATAAGCTTTCCCAGGAGTCCCTTTCCCTTTACCAGCTTTCATAGGGGCACCCTGCATGTATCGGTTAAAACCCGTCAGTACGTCAAGTTTTTTTTTGTGAACCTTGAAAATGACAACCCATAAGATAATGTGTACGTGTGTGATGAATTTGTTTTAAAAAGTTGGCACCCCTTTATATGAACTTTTCTAGAGCATTACTTGAGTAGTCCAGTACGCACACGAGATTTTTTTGAATGTGCCATATTTTCTATCGTCTGGCATTCACTACAAGCCATTGAATGTCCCTTCTTTTCTATTGTTTGCAACATGGCACGTACCATATAAAGGGGCATTTTCTATGCCCCTGGCATTTTTCCCAATAATCTTCAAATAATTTCCTCAATTTTTAAAATTTAATTTGTGGCAATGGTATTTGAAAAAACAATTAAATCCTTTCAATGTATCCAGTGATTCAAATTATTCCCCAAATTCTAAAGAAAAACTGAACAGCAGCAAGAAGAGCATGAGGAGAACAGATGAAAATGTCAAATTATTCTCAGTGAAGGATCTAGTTCCTTTAATGGAAGGAGAAAGGTTTCTTTACACCAAAACAAAATTTATCAAGCGATTCAAAAAATTAAAAAAAATCAACAATACAATACAATTGCTAAAGAGGTTAAAAGGAGATTTGATTTTGTCTGAAAAATCTCTGAAATTATTTTTTTGTTTGAAAATACATTTTTGAGTGCTTTTTGGATTTCAAGGAAGTTTGCAGTGTTGTTGATTTGGAACAGACTCCAAATCGTGACAACGGTGATGCTTCCGACCAGTCTGTAAATGGATGCAACGTTGAATTATGTGCACAACGTACATCAGCTTTCATGAGGCAAACTGTTCTACGTTTCAAAACCACAATGGTGCACTTTAAAGATGGATCTACAGATATGAAAGCAGTCAACTCTTTACCTGTGGTATAAATTATTTTTGACAGAAGAAGGGATTAGGTCAGATTACTCAGTTTTAGGAATCATCGACCGATTCAACATTACGGAGCCAGTAGCATCCATCGGGACTCCGACTCGGGTGCACTGGGACATCCTTGGACTGCAGCTATTCTTGGCCAATGAGGTGGAAAGGGAATATCCCAATGCCACCTGTGTCCACAATGAATGCGCCTTTCCCCAAAATTTAATATTGTGGATAATCAGACAGCAGAGTATGACTTCCGTTACTATCAGTTGGAATGTAGTTAAAGGAGATAGTTTGGTCTCTATGCTCTAATTGCTCACGAATGCATGTTCTAATCACTCACAAGCACAATCATAATTTTTTATGTGTGTGCTAGAAGCTGATTCTACCCACAGTTGTCTTCTCCTACTCCTATTTCTCTCAAATGACACAACAGTACCGGACTCGGTGGTGTCATTTTTAGAGCATCTGTTCTGAACATGGGAGGTCGGCGGCTTGAACCCCGACTGAGTCATAGCAAAGACTTTAAAAATGGTAAGTGCTCCTTCCTTGCTTGATGCTCAGTACTTACAAAAGAATGGAGTATAGACAAACACAAATTAGCAGCAATAGTGCAGGCCTTGATGGGCCTAACGGCCTCCTCCTGGGTCAAGGTTCTTTGATAGGAACTGGTATTATTTCTCCACATGAGCAAAGCGAAAAGGGGGTTAAGCAATTGGTTGACTTTGTCTGTCTGTCCACAGACGTCAGTCTTTGATCGAGTAACAACTTAATTTCAATTGAATGGTGCACTTTGAATACAAATCTGAACATGAATTGGAAAACAAACCTGTAGTTTATAAGTATTTGGCACTGAATTTGGCAAATTTTATGAAATTTCATCCCAAGCGCACATTTACAGAGAGGAGTGAGATTTTTTTTGTCTTTCTGTCTGTCTCTGTCTGGCAGTCGAACAAAATTGAAAACAATTCCAAACAGGAAGCTTCATGTTTTTAAGGACATAATAAAGACACAAACAACAATCATGATCAAGAACTAATGTAACCTGTTAAATAAGTCGGTTTAAAAGACGGTGCATCAATGGCGATAAACTTCTGAAAAAAAGTTTTTTTTGTTCTCCATCCTTTACAATCTTTATTTTATTTCAAGTGAATTATTTACTTGCACTGTAGAACACATGTCGTCTTCTTGTCACTTCCAAAAACCTCAAGTTTAGCAGTATTTGGACAAAATATTACATAATTTTACGCCACCTCGACCAATAAAATCTTCCGCTCGTGGGCTCAGCGTTGGGGAATGTCAAGATTCAGAATATTGAGAATTGCGGCTCCAGACCATGTGTCTGCGAGATCATGTGACCAATGATGTTGAAATTTTCAACCAATATTCCTAATGCCGAGTCAGTCATATTATAATCTCTGAAACCGCTTAACCTCTCGATGCAATACTTTACAAATATGATTCACTACCCATGGTGCAGAAAATTTGATAATAATGATGTCATCAGTGATGTGGTGTGGCAGTGACATTGGTTTTAAGGAAAATATTGAAAAATTATTTCTCTGAGAACGATTAACCTATCGATGCAAGACTTAACAGGTATGATACACTGTCCTTGATGCATATATTTTATTAAACATTGACTTCATCAGTCACCGAGTGTGGCAGCCGCATTGGTTTTAAGGAAGTGATTAAAAAATTATTTCTCGGAAACCACTGAAGCTATCGATGTGAGACTTTGCAGTTATGATCCACATAACCTCACTGCATATATTGTGATACAATTCATATCAATCAGTTAAGCGGTTTCAGAGAAGAAGGTTTTTAAAGGAACGGTTTTCAAACTAATATGGCTGCCAAACCACGTAACAGATGACATCATAAGTTTACATTTCCCCTCTTATTGGGTAGGTGATCACAATTGTGAGGTTTCTTGTTGATCAGATAAGGTTCGTTTTTCTATCCAATATAGCTGCCAAACCACATGACCTACGACATCATCATTTTCACACAATATGCAGCAATGGCGTTAGATGATATGTGGAAAGATTCACTTCGATAGGTTAAGCGGTTTCAGAGAAATCATGTTTTTAATATTGTCCTTCAATCCAATTTGGCTGCCACACCATGTGACCGATGACGTTTTAGTGATAAAACTTTAATCACCATGCATAGTTGATGACATACCTCAAGTTTTGCGTCGATCGGTTGGGTGGTTTGAGAGAAGATGTTTATTGAAGGTGATAGGGTAAATACAATATGGTTGCCAGACCATGTGACCTATGATGTCATAGTTATCAAACTTTATTCAACATGGCTAGTTGATCATTTGTGTATGTTTCACTTCGATCTCTAAAGCAGTTCTAGAGAACAAAACAAAAAAACATCAGAAGAGTTTATTCTTCAAAAAAAAAAGTAGCTGCCAAACCACATGATGGATGACATCATAAATTTAATATTTCAATACAATTTGGTCATACATTATGTATATTTTCAATTATATAGGATTTCAATTAAAACATTTATGGCTGGCCTTCCACTTCACTGATGACGTCATTGTTATCAACCTTTAATTCCCCCTTGGGAATAGATGGCATGCGCCAAGTTTAATTTTTTTTTGTTCAGTGGTTTTAGAGAAAATATATTTTAATTATTTGCGTTTAATCCAAGTCGGCTGCCATACCACTTGACCGATGATGTCACAATTATCATTTAAAAGATTCTCAATGAGGGATTCCTACCTTGAAAATTTTGTATCAATCGGTCAAGTGATTGCTGAGAAAAAAAAATGAAGAAAATAAGAGCAATACAAAGGGATGAAGAATAACAATAATAAAAAGAAAGAACAAAACCAATAGGGTACCACATGCCTTACAGGCTATCTAATCATGGTACACAATGATAATGATAATAATAATAATGACAATATTGAAAAAGATAGTGATAATAATAATAATAAATGAAAATAATGGTACGTGAGTACGTCTATCAATTACGTACTATAGCAACTGAGTATGTCTATTAATTACATACTATTGGAACGTATGGCCATTAATTACGTACTAATGAAATGTGAGCACGGTGTCTCAATCACGTTTCTTTGGAACGTGAGTACATCTATTAATTATGTATTACTTGATCATGACTATGTCTGTTAATTACATCATATTAATGATGTACTGTTCTAATGTACTTTTTAGATCTACCAACCTCATTGTTTTGTATACATAGATCGAGGATTTTTGAAGAGCTCGTACAATGAATGGATCAGGACGTAATAGACAAAAAAGGACGCAAAAGGAGCTGTAGAGAGAGTGGGGAACCACCAACAGCAGAGATGAAGATCAAGATAGAGGGAAAATTGGACAAAAAGTGGATGTGGGGAGGAATTGGGGGGGGGGAGCAGGAGAAGATGCAAATGGTGAACAAGATGGATAGATGCAGAAGGAAACTCTCCGGAGGGAAAAACTGGAAATTTGGAAGGAGGGATCTGTGTGGGGTTAACGAGGGGAGAAAAGATCATGGTTTTGGATGGAGATGGCCTGAGATGGTGGTGAAGAGCTGGAGGGAGGAATGAGATTGAACATAATGTGGAAGTTTATTCCACAGGTGGAAGAAAAGAGGAATGAATGAGTGGAGGTGAGCAGTGAACCTGGATTTAGGAAGTTTCAACAGAAGGGGGTTGATCGTAGACCGTGTGTGCCCTTCAGAAACATGGAGGGGACAAAGCACAGAAAGAGCAGAGGGTGCAAGACCAGAAAGGAGGTGGTAGAAGACAAAATGACTACCGACCGATCTGGGATGACACAGTGATAGACCTATAGACTCGGCTTCATTGCGAGAGATTCCAACAATCTTGAAGGCTTGGTTTCCATGACATCAAGCTGAGCAAGGTGTGAGGCAGGGGAGCCAGCCCAGAGAAGAGAGCAGTACTCCACCAAGCTGCGGATGAAGGCGTTGTAGGTGGATAGGAGTTCAGGTGTGGCAAGGAAGGACTTTGTATGATGGAGAATACCCAGTCAGCAGCTGGCTTTGGAGGCCAACTTTGAAATGTGGTTTGCCCAAGAAATATCATGGCTGATAGTGAGACCCAGGAGTATTAATGATTGAACTTTCCAGACAGTCATTTCAGGGAGAGGTAGTGAGTGTGTGACATTTGTTAGGATTGAAAGACATGCTCCAAGTGTTTGAACAGCTTGTGATTTTTTTCCCAAGGTCTGAAGAGAGGGAAGAGGCTGCAGACAGCCTGTTTGAAGGATGAGGGATGTTATGGCAGAGGGTGGAGGAGGAGGAGGAGGATATTGAGACCATACTCTGTGCAGAGCGTTGGTGCTGCTTAAGCAGTCTCCTTGGCTAGTGGGCACAATCCTGGAGGGTCACCACTCCGACACAGGATACCAGCATGCTGGCAATCATTTTGCCGACCTCAGAAGGATGACAGGCTGAGTTAACCCCACCTGGTATTAATTCAACAGGTGAGCGGGATTTGAACTCAGGACCCTAGGGTCCAAAGCCCGCCACCCCTAACCATTACGCTAACACCAGGCATTGGAGACATCAGCAAAATTTAAAGAAAAATGAAAAAGAGAATTTTCCAGAGTCAGAGTCAGATCATGGATGAAGATCAGGAATAGGACTCAGCCCAGAACACTGCACTCCAGCTTTGACAGGAAAAGGAGATGAAAGGATTCCCTTGAGAGTCGCATGTTGGCTCCGAGAGTGGAAGACGTCAGTACGCCATGTGTGGAGTTGGCCTTGGATGCCTTATGCAGAGCTTGGAGAGCAAGGCAGGATGGCAGATTGTATAAAAAGCATGAGATATGTCCAGAGAGACGGCCCTGATCTCATGTCTGACATTGAGGGTCTCCATCCATTGTTGATTGAGTAGAAAACCACTTTTACCCTTATATAAGACCGTGTTTGGACACATTTATACCCTTCAGTCCCCTTCAGCCCTTTTTAGACTTTTAAAGACCATTGAGACACTTTAAACCCATTTAAACCACTTATACCCCTTCGGACCTGTTTCAACCCTTTCTACATTTTTTCAGACTTTTATACCTACAGACCTTCACACCATTTAATACCCTTTAGACACCTTAGAGCCCTTTTAGATGTGTTTTAAGACCCTTTAGACTCCTTTGGACAATTTAGACCCTTTAGATCCCTTGTTTAGATAGATATTCTAAGACCTTTAGACACTTTTCCCTTTAGACAATTTAGACCTGTCGTTTGCAATCAATGGCCTTTCATTCAGTACATCCTTCCACTTATTGGCCAAACAAAATACACCTCACAAAACAAATCCTGGTGAGGGTCTGCAATCCCTGATTGCTCTTTCTAGATGTTATTATTATAATGGTTAGGCAGTGCGAGATTCATTTTGAACAGAACAGCGAGGGTCACCACCTGTTGCTGTGCAAAAGAGAAGCTGTGTCAATCATCTGAATGACAAAGTGCTCTTTAACATCCAAAGGCTCAGGATGGTACAAATGATCTGCAGAGAACAACTGCAAACACAACACTTACTGCTACAGGAAGAATAAACCTAATTTCTGTGTGACATCTTTACTCACCACAAAATGACGCAAAGGAGCAATTCCAACCCACTCTATTTGATGCTTTCCATCGCTGATTGCACAGCTGTGCTTCGTCAGACGACAGAAGAAACGTTTTTAACCATCAAACTTGTCAGCTTCCTTTTTAATGGTATTATTAGGATTAAATTATGAAAAGCAATTCATCACTTTGAGAGAGTTATTAAGTAATGTCAGATAATTTAAGTAAATACTGTTCTCTATAAACGAGCAGCAGCAAGTCAACAACACTTGATCAACAATGTTTACATTTATGCATTTCAATAAAATGGACATTATCAAAGCTTTCCGACTTGCACTTCTCAGGATAAAACCCGCAAGCAGAGGAATAAGAAGCACCAAGCTCTCATTTATCAAGTTGCAATGTAATGTGCTCAGCGTTAATTGGTTGAGAGAAAGAAAGGACGTGATTACCTGATTGGTGGAACCACAGAGCATCGTGAATAATGAGAAGGCAGAAATGACCCGGCGGAAATGGGCGTGAGATAATGGACATATTTGCTGTTTTCGAGTCAACCTCAACATGTAAAGTCTTCTTCGCAGACTAGAGATGGAACGCTCTGGAGTACTTCCCTTCTTGGACGTCTTAGTTGAGAAATCGGCTGACGCTTATAAAACCACAGTCTACCGAAAGTCTACTTTTACTGGACAGTATACTCGGTGCGACTCTTACAGTTCCTCCAGATACAAGATGGATTGATTGGTATCTTGGTCAATAGAGCAAGAAAGATCTGCTCCACAGACCAAACTCCATGCTGAAATTGAGACCATCAAGACTATTCTTCTTGAAATGGGGATCCTGAACAGGTCATCAATATAGTGTGTGTGTGTGTGTGTGTGTGTGTGTGTGTGTGTGTGTGTGTGTGTGTGTGTGTGTGTGTGTGTGTGTGTGTGTGTGTGTGTGTGTGGTGTGTGTATAGATACACAAATTCCTGAACCTACTAAATAATTCTATAATTGGACCGGATAAATGTCCTATATACCTAAATCTACCTTGGAAAGGCAAAGTGTGTCTCATCGGTTTGAAAACCAGATCAAACAGACAGTGTCCCATTCTTACGATGCAGTTCAACCACGAGTGATTTTCACCCCCCCCCCCCCCATCGTTGCTTCAATCAGTTCAAAAAGACGTTCTGCCCACGTCTCATATAAGTAAGATTATTTACGAATTTCAGTGCCTGTGTTATGCTAGGTACATATGGCGCACATCTTTGAGATTGAAGGATCGCGTTGACCAACAAGTTCCTTTGGGGAGCAGACGGGGTCAGTCAACCGAACAGGACAACCAACTCGGGCTTATAAGAATGTACATAGTACGACAACTATTCCCTGTGCCTCCGAGATTGGTCATCATTTACTGAATAATCCTCAGTGTGTAGAGCAATATCGTGTTGGCTGGTTTAAAATCCTGAGTAGAGGATGCAGTTTAGCTCACCATCGTGCAATGGAGGCCACATTCATCAGGTCAACCAACCCTATTCTTTGTAGACAAATAATTGTCTGAACTTTATATCTATCTTGACTATAATAGCTTAACTGTGTGACAACTGTACCACAGACAACTTTGAGTCATCAGGAGCCTTCCTGAAAGTCCCTGTAGTGTCCATCTAGTTTACCCCATGTACCCCACCACATCCCTCTCCCTTCCACAGATCTCCTCATGTCTCTCAAAATACATTGGGAGCATGTGCCACAGCATGTCGCTGTGTCCACTTTCCACAGGTACTCCAGGGGCCTCTGTCTGGCCACCCCCAGAGAGATGCCTGGCCCATCTCCATCTCTTATGGATAGGATGTTCCAGGCACCCACCCAAAGGCACCACCTCAGGTTAACCTGGGGAGCCTGCCTTCTGGTGGACGACACCTCAGCACCACCCCAACACACAATAGAGTGTGTTTTGTGAAGTGAAGTGTTTTGTGGTGGCTGCAGTGCAAATCCTGCCACCAACCTCTCCGGAAAGTAACTAACTGCAGGAGGACGTCTGCAGATGCAGTTGGCACCAGATATGAATGGCCGTTGGCTCACAAGGAGCTCCTCTGCCCTGTGTCAGCTTTTGTATTTAATCCTGCTGGGGGTCCATGTCCATACACCCTCCACACCAGAGGGACCTGGTGGGGGCAGCCATTTTTGACACCAACACTTGACCATGAACAGGTTAGTGTGGGGTTTGCATGAAACTCATAGCAAGTGACAGATCTGATCTAGCCTGACCTAACCTGACAATCAGGGTTGGGTGCCACCATATCTGCCGGGCTGCTTTGTTCTGTTTATTAGCGCAGCACAACGCAAAGCTTCCATCCTCAAGCAATCCCCCAACCACAGCCTCCAAGTAGCAGGATTACAGACACACACCACTACATTCAGCATCAATTAATATTAGACAAATGTAATTAATTGATGCACTGTACATAATAGACACAAAAAGCATGACACACACACACACATACACATCCATTTCTTGGAGAAATATAATGTATTAAAAATGTTCTTCTTCATTTGGAAAGATGGATGGATGGATGGAAATAGTCAAATATTGAAGCGGTTTCACTGCTTGAAAAATACAGGAGCATTTAGAAAGTTTGTGTTCAGCATGAAACAAAATTATTGCCACATGTCAAAGAGAAACAGATCATTGTTTTTTGTTTGGAAAGAATTGCAAAAAGAGGAGTCCATGTGGTTGCTGTACCAACAAAACACTGGGCAGAGTTTACCTGAGGATGGGGGCAGGAGGTGGGGGATGTAGCACACCCTCAGTTGGTCTGGTTGGCCGAAAAAGAAGGCGATGTAGGCGACGAGACAAAGCAACAATCCAGAGTAATGTAGAGAGAGTGCTGTAGTGTAGTGCCAAACCTACCTAGAAACAGGAAGGGAGGAAGTGGAAGGAGGAACACAAAATGATGAACATATAATACGTGGAAAAATGACTCGTGGTTTGGTAAATAAATGGCCATAACTTGGGAAGCACTTGTCCGATTAATATCAAACCTTGAAAAGGCACATCCTCAGGTCCCCAGCGATATATCTGGCAAGTTTCAATTAGATCGGACCAGTGGTCGTCGAGAAACAGCGGTCTCACACACACACACACACACACACACACACACACACACACACAACACACAGCTGGAATTATAGATAGATATATATGTATATATATATAATATATATAGCTTCATTAAAAGCCCATTTAAATTTCGGATTTTC
>CM068953.1:7842291-7852446 GCA_035128595.1 Eptatretus atami
CTTGTTTCAGAAACGTGTTCCAGATACCATTGGCATTGAATATACTATACGTGCCCGTAAAAAAAAAAAATAAATAATAAAAATAAATAAATTCAAAACGCCGAGCAACAAACAACAACACACAGGCAGTTTCTTCGCTCTCGCGTGCCCGTACGTGCGTGGCCCGAAGTCGCATATTATTCGCAGTTACGATTATTCGCAATTTAGTTTTAATACCCAATTATTCAATTAGCGCCAACGTATTTTACCTTTTCGCAATGTCGTGGCAAGGAAAAACAAAAAAAGAGAAGAGAAGAGAGATTTTTTACTTCCTGTTCGGAGCACACCAGCACTCTGATGTTCCCGAAATTTATGCACCGCTCACAATAATAATCTCTCTTTAACGCGGATACATTTGGTGAGGTGGTTATCTCAGATCATCAAATATAGTATCAAATGTGAAAAATTACCGTCAATTAAGACCTTACCATGATCGGTAAAATCGGTGGAGGAGGAGTCACGTGACCTCTCAAATATGCTCATCATTCAAAAACCAAACAGAGTGCAAACACAACCTATGCATTGATTTAAAGGTAATTTTACGGCTCATCCATCAATCAAGACCATACTCTGTACAGAGCATCAGTGCTGCCAAAGCAGTCTCCTGGGCTATTAACCACATTCCTGGACAGGTCACCACTCCGACACAGGATACTCAAATGGCTCAACCATCCCAGCGAGCTGGTACTCATTTTGCCAACCTCAGAAGAATAACAGGCTGAGTAAAGCCCACCTGGTATTAATTTAACAGCCAAGCAGGATTTGAACTCAAGATACTAGGATCCCAAGCCGACCACCCTGACCATGAAGCCAACACCAGGCATGGCATTGCTGGCACCCCATCTAAAGACGTAACTCTCATGGGTGAAAGAAGAGTTTATAAAAAAAAATAAAAAAAAAAATATTTAAAAAGGTTGCCATCTTAGCTAACTTGACCAAATATACACCTCAAATAGCATAGTTTAAAAGAACCAGGTTGATCGTTAAGGGTTAATTTCATCGTAGATGTCTCACCTGAAAAGAGAAATTTTTTGGAGTGTGCATTATTTGTAGGAACGGGAATTCAATGTAAAAATTCAGGGACGAGATATCGTCGTGGGTAGAGCTGGTAACCTTGGCAACCATTCATTTTTTTTTTTCGATTTTCAAATGGTTTCTGGTCACTATCACAGAAATATTCAATCACAGGTGAGGTATGTTTCATTTCTTACAATGTTATCGATATCTCGGACCTCTTAACGATGTTTTATCTGAGGGGCCATTCAAAAAATATGTACATAACATGTGGGGGTTGAGGTTTGGGGTTGGGTGGGGTGGATGTGTGTCCAAACGTGTTTGGGGGATGTTTCCAGAGCCGTTTACATATTGAAACGAGGTATTCAAGGACTTTTTGGACGTTTCTGGGTGAACTTTCCTGTAACGTTGAATGAGGTGCTGATTGAGCATTTCTCTACTTAGTGGGGCAACTTAGCTAAATATAGCATAACAATTGTGCATTTTGTGAGGAAAGCATCCAAATTTGGCACACTAGTAGCCTATCATATTATGAACAGATTTGGATATTGGGCCATCTCAAAATTTTTGATGGCAGTGGAAAATGGCTGCCACAGCCATCAGCGGCTGAATTGTGATGGCCCAATATCCAAATCTGTTCATAATATTGTTGCGAATTCGCGCCCGTCGGCGTGCGATCGGCCACGTGACTCGAATCGCGACCGCCTCGCCCACCGGACGGACAATTCAGTCGTGAACCTCCCGGCTAACGCCGGGATCCAGTCACGGGTGGACCTTTCGGCCTCACCACAACCCAGTCCGCTTCTACCCGCGCGGAATAGGGTGAATCGCCGAAAGTCGATATACCTAAGTACCCGCACGGGTAACCTACCGGGGTTGTACCTCGCCACAGGCCGACTTCGGACACGATCCGCTTAAGCGGCTCGTTCCGGGCTAACGGGATAACCGAGCGGTGTTATCGTCGGCCTTGACGTTCAGATTAATTATCGGGCGTCCCGCGCCCACGACGAACCCTTTACGTAAACAAGATGGAGACCCAACGAAGGAAGGACGCAGCGAAACGGGGGAATTCAACAAGCAAGCATTTTATTTACAACGACACACGAATAGCACACATAAAGCAAACAGTTAGAAATGCACATATATCAAATAGAAAACAAAGGCAACAAAAGAAACAATGACGCAGAGCTACAACCGAATACGCGACACACGGACCACTTATAACAATTCTACTTGACGGACTTGGCGCCGACACACACACGTTCACACAAAACCCCAAAAAAAATGGAAGTCGCGACTTCCCTGAGTTGCTGTCCTTGGCGCCCGTCCCGCGGTCGTGACTCCCCTCGAGCGCGGCCGCAAGGCCTCTCCGGCGCGCCTCGCGCCCGACCGTACTGGCCTTCCGACGCCACGGACCCAGTACCGACCCGCGGCAGCAGGACCAGCGTGGCAGGGGCAGAGTAGCAGCCAGCGGGGGGGGCGAAGCTGATGTCGTGCAGCTCTCCCTTTTCCCGGGTCAGGAGAAGCAACTCCACTTCCCGCAGCCAAAGCGACAACCGACCACGACGATGCAACTGCGACTTCGACGACCAACCGACACAACTCCACTCAACTTCAACTCCACCCGACACACCTCCCCGCTGCTTCGCCGCGCTATATCGTCCCGCGCCCCGCCCTGTCTCTCCGCCCCCTTTTTGGCTCCGCCCCCTTGGCTTCGTTCCAATTAAAAAATGAAAATGGATTTGAACGACGTAGCTTCTTCAACGCGGGACGGAGAGATGCGGGAGGGGAGCCTCTGGCAGCGAGACGTGCAGGTGCAGCTCAAAATAACAAAAGGTAAAAGAAAAACGCTATTCTGAAGAGGTCACAGCCCGAATGGTCACATAAATTCCCTCTATACAACGGTTTGGGCTAACTACACATGTACTTCAGAAATACCTCACCTATGGACCTGGATGGTGTTGCGAGATTTCCACAGCCGTAACAATATGTTAGGCTACTAGTGTGCCAAATTTGGTGCTTTCCTCACAAAATGCACAATTGTTATGCTAAGTTGCCCACTAACTAGCCATGGCTTTGCCGAGAGTTGTCACTGTAAACTGGTTGATGGAAGAAAAAAAAAGTGATTCCACTTCCCTGAGAAGAAGAAAAAGAGGCTGCAGCAGTAAAAAAAAAAAAAAAAAAAAATAGGTTGTCCATCTCTATTTCAGCAAAATGTTTTTTGTTTGTTACCTTACTGCTTTGAGCTCCCAAAGTTAATTCGTGCCAAAACTTTCTCCAACCAGATTTTTAACCACGATGCATCGAAATAGGTGTTTTAAACAGGCACAAGGAGGTCATTTGTCCCAGTATTGCTGTGTTGCACTCCAGAGTTAATGTATTTACTAACACTAGTACGTGCCCGTAAAAAAAAAACAATAAAAAAAAAAAAAATAATAATAAAAAAATAAACCACACAGGCCGTTTCTTCGCTCTCACGTGCCCGTACGTGCGTGACCCGGAAGTTCGATATTATTCACAGTTACGATTATTCGCAATTTATTTTTAATACCCAATTATTCAATTAGCGCCAAGGTATTTTACCTTTCGCAATGTCGTGGCAAGGAAAAACAAAAAGAGAAGAGAGAGAAAAAATTTACTTCCTGGTTCGGAGCATACCAGCACTCTGATGTTCCCGAAATTTATACACCGTCTAATATGAAAACGATCATAACTTGGCCATTGTGTTTATCTATAAATGCGCATAAGAAATCGAGAAATTATTAGAATACACGAAGTCATCACTCTCCGGAAGCCCGTACGTTTTAACCCGTAATGGGAACGCGGCTGAGGTTCCCTTCCCCATCGGCCACGCCCACGCAACAACGTGTCTTGCCATTGGTTTGGTAAATAAATGGCCATAACTTGGGAAGCACTTGTCCGATTAATATCAAACCTTGAAAAGGCACATCCTCAGTCCCCAGCAATATACCTGGCAAGTTTCAATTAGATCGGACCAGAGGTTGTCGAGAAACAGCGTCACACACACAACACACACACACACACACACACACACACACACACAGACAGACAAAGAAACACACAGAGATTGCTGGAATTATAGATAGATGAGGTAATTCTTTACTACAGCGTCACACCTAGTAGGGCCTATAGACCCCATTAGACCCTTTACACCCCTTAGACCCTTGAATACCCATTTAGACCCTTTTGAGATGTATGGACCGTTTTCAACCCTTTCAACACTTTTCAGACCTATAGACCTTTTAAGAGCCTTTGGACAATTTCAGACCATTTGAACACTTTAGAACGCTTTTGCTCCTTCGTCCTTGGATCCCTTTAGACATTTCGACCCATTTAAGACCCTTAGACCCATTAAAAAAAATCAAACACTTTAGACCCCTTAAGACCCTTGAAACACTTTAGACCCCTTAAGACTCTTAAGCCACTCTCGACCCCTCTATACCCTTTAGAAAATAAAAAAACAAGATTCTCCCAAAAATCATTTTTGACGGTCTTCTTTGTGCGCCATTCGCATCACATCACAAGTTGCGATGACGAATCAAAACTGATATCCCAAAATGAAAATGATGCAGAAAAGTGAAATTGAAATGAGTGATCTATGTGGATCATCGAATGGGAAACCAAAATGAAATGCTGTGAGAAATACTGAATGGAAATTGCCGAAAGCAAAGCTTGGGGAGTATAGAGCGAGAGAGGGGGCAGGTTGGGGATTGAAGAAGTGATGTGGAGAGGGAGAGGTACCGGTAGGTGATCTGTTAACATGGAAAGAACTTTAGAAATCTTCCATCAGGCAGTAGGCCAAAAATGTGACTAAATTTGTTTCTCAGCTGAGCTTTCTTAATATCATCCTCACTCCCAAGCAGTACTTCGGAAATACAACAAGAGTGGATTGGAAATCTTCGCTGGTGGAATGGAACGAGGCTGCCAAGGTTACCAGCTCCAACTACTGCGATATCTGCACACTGAATATTTACACTGAATTGCCGTTTCTACCAATACACACTCATTTGAGGTGAGACGTCGACTAACCAGTCAGTGACGGGTACCCTGCTCATCATGAATAATGATGGATTAAGAAACTGCACCAAGATGAGAAAGCCTCAAAAAACAATGAGTAGAAGCATATGTATAGCCTGGCAGTATAGCCTTTGCCTTAGATGTGGAGGTATGCATACCCTCCCCTGAGATGTCGAGCCTGGGTTTGAATTTTGGCCCAGCTCTATACTGTCACTAAACTGCCACAGTGTGTCCTATCTAATATAATTATTTAGTGGACGTTAAAGACGCGATGATGTCCTTTGTGAAGAGCCGGCAAATCATCACCAGCACCATGAACCATTCACTAATTCCTTCAATATCAGTTGAACTCCATTCCTGGCCAGCCAGTTTGTGAAAGATGGACAAGTAACATTTCCTGGTCAACCCCACAAGGTGAGAGTAATTGGGGCCATTAAAGTAATATCGTAGTAGTGGTAGATTAAACTGTAAATAGTGCAGGTCCACACAATATACCATCACGGAGAGCATTGATGCAACAATGTTGAATAACATTCTCAAATACGTTTTTTCCCTTCCTCTACATTTTCATTTCATCTCCATCTCTTTGGTACAATACGAGATAATGCCAAAATCATCTTTCAAGTTACACTTATAACACCCAGTTGTACTAAATTAAATATGGACCTCCTTGAACTTTCTCAATGTGTGACGAAGACTGATGTGCTGGTTCTTCAACAAAGAACCCTTCTTGAAAAGCTTCGACACCAGACAACGAAACTTCGGGATCACCACCTGATCTCTGCTTCTGTGATTTCAATGATCGGTACCACGATGGAAACAACAATTTACCTGATTCTGAATATTCCGGAAAAAAACAAACAACAACACTTGGTTCCTGCTCTCATCATGCCACACTTGGATTACCGCAACTCACTGTGAGCAGCTTTACCTGTCTCTTCTGTCAAACCATTAACCTCATTCGGAATGACACAGAAAGGCTGGTAGTTCAAACTTATACATCTGATCACATCCCTCCAATTATCAAGAAACTTAACGAGCTCTCAGTAGGTGAAATGTATAGATCTAAAAATGTTTCTGATCACCTTGAAAGACAAAAATGAATTGGTTCCTGCCGACCTCTGACTTCATCGTACCTTATCTGTTCAACCCCTAGAAAAACGCTATACATTCTAACAATGGGAATCTCCTCTCACTATGACAAAGACTTTTGACCATTGAACAAAGGAACTCTTTTCCTTTGAAAATCCACAGTCTCATCAATTAAGATTTAAAATCCCTCCTAAAATCCCATATTTTAACACTTTCTTCATCTTCGTTTTTTTTTACTTTTCTTACCTCTCGTTTGTTTCTGCAAAGTACTTTGAGGTATTACTTTTCAATGAAAAGTGCAATGAAACAAATCGATTTATTGATTGGTAGAGACAAAAGCAATCTCTTTGACTGTTTGTATCTACATCTTGAAGCTCAGTGGGAGTTAATTTCTAAATGCATGCAATTTTGTCCTGTTAACAGCTCAGAGCTTCCTTACTCTTGCTCAATTACCATTTCAATCGAGTTGCTTCATGCTGCAATTATGGGAAGTAATCTTTTGCTCGCCGGGTGATGAATGCATGTTTCGAGATTTGCTTTGAAAAACATTCAGTGGTATCCTCGAATGTTTCCACTTCCAGGGGCAGACCCTACAAGTTTGTCATTAAGGCAGGTTTTGTTTTGTTTTTGGTGATTTTTCAATAGGCATGCCACATTTGCCTGGACAACCAGAACACAGGCACAGGAATGTAACCGTTTTCAGAATGCCAAAGGAAGGCAATTAGTTGGGGGTAAGGAGGTGGGGTAAGAAACAAACTCGCACTTGCTATGCGATGTTGCACTTCTCCGCACTTGCACACACACACACACACACATGTAATGACAAATGGATGCGTCCTGGCACACGAGACACGACACAGGAAAGCCGAACACCTGGTGCCCTTATCAAAACCAGCAGGAGGTTCACACGTGCCCGGCAGGGGAACCATGATGTGGCCCTTTGCCGATTAAAGGTTGTTGGAAAGTTCACTTGAACAGGCAAATTTAGAGGTGCCTTGCGAGCCTTTTGACAATCATGTCATCACCCACTGACTTGTCTGGTCAGCCCGAAACTCTACCTGACACGTGTTATAAACTCCTTGGTGCAGTGGGTTTGTGCTACAAGCTCTTAAACGAAGGAGTCTAAAATATTAAATCCATCCATCCATTCGGACCATGCTCTGTGCAGAGCGTTGGTGCTGCCGAAGCAGTCTCCTTGGCTAATGGGTACAATCCTGGATGCCGACACAGGATATCAGCAAGCTGGCACTCATTTTGCCGACCTCGGAAGGATGACAGGCAGAGTCAGCCCCACCTGGTATTAATTCAACAACCGAGGGGGATTTGAACTCAAGATCCTCGGATCCTCAGCCCACCACCCTAACCATAAAGCCAACACCAAGCATAAAATATTACATCCGATCCAATATCCATCAAAATGGTAAACCTATCTCCAAATCTTTCATACCATTAATTCGGCTTTCATTTCCTGGCTCAAACCTCCTCTATATTGACAAATGTTTCATCAAAAACAATCGTGTATGCAGGTTTTTGTTATGCTGGGTGAACATACTAAAATGCCTGTCCCTCCCGTACTATTATTATTGTTATTATTGATACACTTCAGAAACTTTGGTGTCACAATAACATGTCATCAGTACAGTGGATCAATAGGGTGCTTAGTCACACTCTGCCTTCCTGCATAACATTATCACAGGAGTTCAGGAACAGTGCTGTGTTTATATTATACAATGTCATGACCAGTCCAATGCGCTCCATGAAAGTTGGTCAGGGGGAAGTGCTCGGAGCACACAACCATAAAATTGCTTCTCCTGCATAAAATCCGTTTTGTTGTTTCCAATGTAGTCACTGAACTGTTTACTTTCTTATTTCCAGTGCTGTATGATCTCCATTTGTCAATATCGTTTTGTCTACTTTGGCCAAAAAAACAGACAAACGTGTTTGAGCTTCCCAAAACGAGCTCCATATTTTTTGGCATGTGATTAATTATTTTGCAATGGTCAGATGATATCCACGAAAATAAATGCGTCTAAGACAATCACTGGCGAGTCGTGGCCACATTGGTGGAAATTACGAGGAAATTCACGGAAGTTGGATATTCTTCATTATGGTACATTTTTAGTTTGAGGATGTGGAGTGAAAAGAGTCAATCGTGATCAAACTCAACGTTATCGTTTGAAAGCTGACTGGTTATATTTTTGTATACAAGCATGATGCTCATGGAAGAGTTCGTAGAATACAGAACAGAACAGCTAGAACACACTAGAATGCAGGGAGACACACCAATGGCAGTACAGGAACATTCAGAGGAAGAATGGATGAGGAGGAGTAGATTGTGACCATACTCTGTCCAGAGCGTTGGTGCTGTCTAAGCAGTCTCCTTGGCTATTGGGTACAATCCTGGATGGCTCGCCACTCCGAAAGAGTACAGCAGCATGCTGGCACTCATTCTGCCAACCTCGGAAGGATGATAGGCCAAGTCAACCACACCTGGTATTAATTCAACAGCTGAGCGGGATTTGAACTCATGACTCTAGGATCAAAAGCCCGCCACCCGAACCATTAAGCCAACAGCAGGCATAATGG
Organism: Eptatretus atami; assembly: GCA_035128595.1. NCBI lineage: Eukaryota > Metazoa > Chordata > Myxini > Myxiniformes > Myxinidae > Eptatretus > Eptatretus atami. The sequence continues at coordinate 7,851,061 of CM068953.1, forward strand.
ATGAGGGAAAGAATTATAACAAGGGGGAGGAGGATGACGAAGAAGCTGGATACAAGCGCAAACACAAAATAAGGGGATAGGGGCTGAAAAGAAAACCAGGGATGAAACAACAATTGAACAAAACATAGAAAAGTAGATGGAGAAAGGAAAAACAAAAACACAATAACCTGGAAAGGATGGGATGGGTTTGGGAGGGTTAATGAGAGGGAGAATAAATCATGAGTATGGACGACCTGATGAGGTGAACAGCCATCGTGCAGCACTGGAGAGAAGCACGAGAATGAACAGACTGAGGAAGTTGCTTTCACAGATGAGAAAAAAGAAGAACGAATGATTGCAGGTGAGCAGTGAGCAGTGAGCATGGATTTTGGGAGTTTCACCAGAAATGTGTTTCGAGCAGATCTGCATAAACCTGGGGGTGCAGAGCATGGAAAGGGCAGACGATGCAAGACCGGAAAGGAGGCAGGAGAAGACAGAGAGGCCACCGACCTGTCTGCTGTGTGGGAGTGGCAGGAACAGAGATTCAACTTAATCACTGGAGATTCTGACTTGAACACGCATGACACATCAGGTAGACGATATATGGGGTTTCTGGGACGCCCATTCAAATGAATGGGGGAAAGGGAAAAACTTTCTGACCCAAGCCCCAAAGTTGCTCAAAATAGGAGACACATTTCTCCCCACATATCCCCTTCCCTCCCATACAAGCAAATGTAAAATTGAGACTCATTTAATTTTCTTTTAACATTCATTTCCATCGAGTATATTCACTTTATCTCTTCAAGCACGAGAAAGGGAGGTTCACTATCCCTCCTTCGGTTCTGTAAAATTGGGAAGTGCCTTTAAGAGCACAGTCGTGCTGTGGAAATGAGGAAGTATTCTGTGCCCATGTCTCTCATGGTTATATCTTAAATCATCAGAACACTAACAGAACAAAGTTTAGCTAAAAGCAAACAAAAACAACTTCTAATAAAATAATATATTTAAAAGTAAGTTTTAAATGAAAGAAAAGATAAATCTCTTTCAGCCCTCACACCCGAACCAACAACAAAAAAGCCGGTCATTTCCTTTATGAAACACACCCAAAAACCCATTGTTGTGTAATTTCCTAGAGAGTAAACAACTCGGACTATTTATTGCCAACGCGAAGTTCAGTTCGTATGTTTTCATTCAGAGAATGGATTGTGCAGAGGAGTACTCCGACCTTGCGGATCAATTTTTTTCACAAGAGGAGAAGTGAGATCCTTAAACCAATTCATTATTTGTTGTTTTATGCAGAATTAAATCACTATACAACAAATAATTATTGTATGTTTTTTTCTCACAGGTTGTCCCCAATAAGAACATCGTTGATAACTGATCTGGAAAATGAGGCATTTGAATATC
>CM068953.1:7879334-7891022 GCA_035128595.1 Eptatretus atami
TGGCAAGATTTCCCTCACCCCCCCCCCCAAAAAAAATGAGGGTAAAAAAAGGTGCACAAACTCCACCACACCCCGAATCATAGCTTGAATGGTTATTCCTGCCAGCAAAGGTCGTACAAATAGTATATGCTGTTGTGTAATATCGTGAAAATTTTGGTTTATTTTTGCCAACCTAATTTTTAGTGACTATGGACCATAAATTTATCAAAAATTCTGGTTGGCATTTTTTTGGCCGCCATCTTGGATTATTGGCGGCCATCTTGAAATTCGCTAGGGTAAAAACATTTCCGACCATATCTTTACCTCTGATAGGGTATTTACATGATATCAGTGTCTAAATGTATGTTTTAGAGGGCTAGCAATCATTTGTGATACTTTATAAAGGTCTAAATATAAAACTTGACAAGGAAATTGTCAATAATGCCATTTTTTAGCTTATAGCGGCAGCCAAATAAATGAAATTTTTATTATGTTCTTTTTTGATATTTCATAGCTGTTATCATGACAATTTGACTATTTTCCCATAAATACCTATTATCACATGTTTATATTTATTAAATATTTGTTTCTGCTTTTTTCAGAATATAGCTACAACAGCATGAAGAAAGATGGGAGAGCCACCTACAAAGACCACGCACCAATACAAACTATAAACTGTGTATTAAATGTCAAAATAGCAGTGATTTGTTGAGACACACCCAAAATATTCATCATATGAAAAATTTCTGCATTCTGTCCGCCGTAGGGCTGATTTAGGTGAACTGGAATTCCTTGGAATTCATAACCGTCCTGAACAGCTAAAGACCAACATGCGAAGTGGCATGCTCCATGCTATGCAGAAACTACTAACGTCACAGACATTGGAAGATCGAGCAGGCGGTATGAAAACAGCCCTCGCAACACAGGACTCTACCCAGCTAAAGCGAAAGAGAGGTCGCCCTAGATCTTGTAGCTCTACACAATCTTCTTCTGCACCAGTACGATGCACACGTTCCCAAATAAGGAAGTTCAATAAAGCTGAGTGCTTCTTTTGTCAGGGTAAAATACAGATATTCTTCACAGATGTCAAAGTCAAAATGTTGGTGAAAAAATGGCAGTGATTGTGCAAAAATGCAACAATGATGAGTGGAAGGTGAACTACAGTGAACTGATAAATTCAAAGGACCCACTTTCTAGAGATTTGATGTATCATAATACCTGCCTGGCAAATCAGTGGAAAAAATACAACCCAGTCAAGCAACCAGTTGCAGAAAAAGACCAAAAGGATTCAGATGATTCTGTAAATTTCTTGGCTGCAGAAATTGAGTTTTACAGTTGCCTTGCAGATAATCAGCTCTGGTGACAATGAATGATGATGTATGGTTAACCAGAACTACCACTCGTGCTGCACTGAAGGAAATTATTGAAAAGAATATCGACGATGTGGAATTCACACGCCCATGTGACCGCACTAAACCATCACTAATTCACTCAAGTAAGGCCCGTGAGGCTGCTGTAGATAATGCTGCAAACAAAAACTGATAGACAAGATGTACAAGCAATGTTTACTACTGCAAAAATCATACGGAGAACATAGAAAGAATAATAGCTTGAATTTAAAGGTTCCTTGGTTGGTGAAACTATTGTTCCTGAAGAGTTAAGTTATTGTTGGTTGGATAATTCAAGGACAGAGCACGGCCCAGTCAAATGTACGGTCTGAAGTATCAGACATTCATGCAGTAAAATATCACAGCAGATGATGCAAGCTTACAGATCTAACAGACAGGTTACATACAAACCCAAATCAGATTCCTCTGTGTTTCGCAGTGGCACTGAAACTCCTGACATTGGGCATGTCCCTGTATTGCTATCACTGCACGCGGAGTAAGAAGATTATTGATGCTGTATCCCATGCTGGTGAGGAGTGTCATACCAGCACACACTTCAGCGTGTTTCACAGATAGCTTGCGCAGTGAAGAATAACATGGAAGAACATGGCGGAACATACATCCCTCCAGGACTCGTACCAAACCAACCTTTACGTGCTGCTCTGGACAATATTGATGCCAAGTTGATACACCTGATGCGAAACATTCATTCCATGCTCTTGCATCAGCAATATTCCAGAATATTTAGCAAGGATGTACCAACTACAGCAGAGTGACCTTTGGTGTGGAGAGAGTTCCTAAATGGGAATTTCACAGTTAATACCAATCGTGTACCCTTCACTGCTGTTGGTGTGGATCAGGCACAGGAACATATAAAAAGTCCACAGAGCAGATGGTGGCATCTCTGGTATAACCAACAATCCCAAGCACTTCTACGGTATTGCCTCAGCACACCACACTTAACAGCTATATCACAGGAAATGGAAAGAAATTGTGGGAAGTCAAAAGTTACACGTGATACTCACCATGCCCTCTCCAACAGCATAGTGATGCGCCCAAGAAAATAATGTTCTACAACTGAAGAAGTCCTGTCAAAGTCGAATCCTTTCAGTGTCCGTGTGAAGATGGTACAGAAATGAAGTTGTACAACATCACAACAAATGTCATCATGCCAAAAAATGTTCAAGATAGTAATACTTGGCATGAAGAGAGAGGTAGAACTGCTTACTGCAATTTTGTAAAGGGAGAATCAAGGGCAAATAATCTATGGAAAAAATGACAGAAGTGAAAGTGCTTGGCTGGAATGCAGGGTGTACAACAATAAAGGTAGCATGGATCAACTGAAGTCAATTTGAAGGCATCCAATTTCGTGATGGCCCGTCTCCTTGTTATCACACGCTCTACACAGTGAGATCGATCTCAAAGAGTTATTGAAACTATGATGTTCTCTACTACAAACAGTATGCTATGAAAGCTGATGGAAGTCTTCACATGTGAACATAAATCACAGTTAATTCATCAACTGGAGGCTCTCGTTGCAGATGAGCCAGTGACAGAGGAACCCATTTCCAGAAGAAGTAGCAATCCTAGAGCAACATGCATTGTCTGCGATGGTATGGCTGTGGTCAATGAACTGATTGTGCTAAAGAATCGATCAAAAAAATGCAGTGATCTGGCTAACTACTTTGTGAATGCCATCGATAGGAAGTCCTCCGATTACAGCATCTCATGTGTAGTGTTTGATAACTATAGCATTCAAGCATCAATGAAATACAACACCAGACAAAGACGCACTGGAGGGAGATCCAGCTCGTACTCCTGATTACAAGATAGATGACTCGACAAAAGATTAATGACTTCACTACCTTTCTGCGCAGTACTAAAACCAAGGAGCTGTTGACACTCTATTTTGCTCAAAAGGTAGCAGAGAAACTGTAAGTCACAAGTCCAAACAGTAACCATCTGGGTGTATCCACCAACCAGTCTCTCAGCAGAATATAGTGGACCTTAACAGTAGCCAAGAAGAAGCAGACACTCTTCTCATCCTGTATGCTGCGAAAATACACAAATCAGGATTCCATGTTCACATATATGCATCTGACACTGACGTGTTGGTCTTGGCATTGTCAGAGTTACCACAGTTGGGTAGTGAAGCAAACAGTCATCATGGGTACAAGCACAAACCGACGGCATGTTAAACTGCAACCAATCTATAATGTACTTGGTGACAGCAAAGTCTCAGCATTAAGAGGATTACATGCAATAAGTGGATGTGACACTACTGGACAATCTATGGGAAGAGCAAGACTAGCTGGTGGAAAGCATTCACAACAGCAGAAGACAATGTGATCTGTGCTCTGACAGAATTGGGAAAAGGTCAGGAACCTACACCACAAGTACTCACAGGTTGTGAAGATTTCATCTGCAAACTCTTCAATGCCAAGGATGTGTCATATACTGAAGCTAAGGAATTGCGATGGAATGCATTCCGTACCCTGAACGTAAATCAAGGTGTGGAGAAGTTACCACCCCACAAGGTGCCATGGTGGAACACATTCGCCGAGCTCATCTACAGTGCCATGTGTGGCAGGAAGTACTTTTTCCAAAGCCCTGTCGTCTTGAGCCAACAAAGCTTGGATGGTATCGAGAATCTACCAGTGAACTGAAACCATTCTGTCCAAAATGCCTCCAGCCCTGAATCAGTTACAGATTGGTGAGGTGTGGTTGCAGCAAAAGTTTGTGTAATGCTCGTTGTTCTTGCAAGCAAAACAATTTACAGTGCACAGAATTGTGCAAGTGTGAAGCCAATCCAGAGAGCTGTATGAATACCCAACAGGACTGCATGTCAGATCAAGAAACTGATTCAGATGAATAACTGTTTTCGCACTTTAAATTTCTTCATAAAAGGAAAAATTGCTAATTCAACCCTTACAACAGACTAAAAGTGATATAATTTTTAAATTGGTGACTCAACATCATGGTTAAGGTAATGTAGTTGTAGTTCAATGTGGCCAGTGTGTAATTATACATATTTAGAAATCAACATCATCAAAATCCAACTATTATGTCGCGAATATGGGCAATAATGTGTTTTTATATAGCAAATTTCAAGATGGCGGCCAGTAATCCAAGATGGTGGCCAAAAAAATGCCAACCTGAATTTTTCCTAAATTTATGGTCCTAGTCACTAAAAAATTAGGTTGGCAAAAATTAACCCAAAATTTTGACGATTCCCAAATAACAACACATCAGCATATACTAAAAGGAGGAGGATGATGACAAGGCGAACAAGCTGTATACAAGCTCAATCACAATAAGAAGGAGACAGGGGCTGAACAACAACGAAACAAAACATAGAAAGGGGGATGCAGAGGGGAAAAACCACAAGAACCTGGAAAGGGTTTGGGAGGGTTATTGAGGGGGAGAATGAATCATGAGTATGGATGACTGAAGAGGCGAACAGCCATCATGCAGCTAAAATAAGTGAAATGAAACATTTTGAATTATCTCACTTATATTTCAACATCACGTAATGCATATTGTTGTTTCAACTTTCTTTATCGGTTTTTTCATCAATCAGAATGATTTGTGAGAATAAAGTCAGAATGATTATTCCATTACTTATCTACATATGTGCCGTTTAAATTACTAACACATCATTAGACAGGTATCCCACTTTGCATTGAAATTTAAATTTAGAAAGTTAACCTGCAGAGGTACCCACACCTTGTGCAGAAGGATTTAGAGTTTAGATGAAAAGATGTACACATACATACACATATAGTGTTATGGGAATTATCTTTAAGAGTTAATGAAACTGTTCAGTGGAACAAGAGTTATTTTAAAGCATTTCGTCAGATTAGCGTGACACTCTATTTGTGCAGTCAATATGGATTGCGTATGTGCATTATATTATGCTATTCTTTTATTGTTGTTATTACTGTTGTTATCAGAAGCGGCCTTGAAAAATTCCACAATAAGCTATCTGTAGACCTTAGCATGGCTTTCATCCAAGGCAAAAAAAACACCTTGGTGAGGGGGGCAAATTAAGTCGTACAACCTCTGTAATGTGACCTTTAATCCCTCTGGCAAATTTGGTTGAGAAATGGATAAGTAACGCCCGAATGTTGATGGGCAGACAGACTGACAGACACAAGATTGCTTATTTTAGTAGTAATACTGTTGCGAATGTGGAAGCCGTGAGCACTCAACATACAGGTCCTATAGAACAGTTATATCGGCAAGTATGTGTTGTTTTAGTTAGGGTCCCCGTCCCTGTTAATGGGTAAATAAATGTACATGCGCTGTGAGTTACTTTGATAGTCAGGGTTTTCTTTTATTTTTAAATCCTCAAAACTACAACAACGCCAGCATCACCCTCACCTTCACCTCATTTCCTCTGGCCGACGCCATGGTGGGCGGAGTTCAAGGAGGACTCGCGGCGGCCCGTGACCAATCAGCGTGCTTATAGGTGAGGTGGCCGCCGCTCAGCCAATCAGACCCAGCGACGGTGAGAAAGGCGGTCCGCGTGACGTCAACATGCCCCCGGGCCAATCGAGGACTTGTCGCTCGTTTTGGCCAGTGACAGGCCGCGAGCGATTCTGCACGCCAAAACCGTCCAGTGAGGGAGAGCGGGGGGGGGGGGGGGTGAATAAGTTTGCGGCGCGATCGGACCAGGGAGAGAGCTTGATAGATCCTTCCTCCACAGGAACCGAGTGGTTGCGCGCCGTGTCTCTGTCGGTGAACAAGGAGAGAGAGAAATGGGTGACACGAGTGGAGATCGCGTTCGCCTGACACGGGTGGTTGTCGCGTTTGCCTCACAACGCGAAAGGTCGAGTTCCGCCACCCGCCAGCTCAAAGACCACACGAGGTGGACAGGTCCGAGGCAGGCTCTGGTCTTCAGCTCGCCGTTCCTCAGAGCTGGAGGCCTCAATAAAGGCTGTGGCACCGGTTATTGGGTGTACGTGTGCGTGTGTTTTGTGGTGCCAGTCCATTAAGTAAAACTGCATAAGTGCTTGTACATAAAATTGCTATTCCTTCTATTTTGGTTAACTCTGCCTTCGTGCGTGTCCCTGCTCCAATATAAATAAATACATTTGTTAAATGTATCAGTTTGTTGCTGTGTTTCCTCCATTGGCTTAGCGTGACGTTGTTGGTGAATTATAAAGGCTGTTGCGGTAAATGTACGATTGGACCGACGGAACTTCGGCAACCGTTCCGCTATCGGGTTGCGCACGGGTCGGGCACGCTAATGGCTCGACTCGTAAGGGCTGTCGAGGGTGTGAATACTCGGTGACTCACCTCTGGATTTCTAGGTATTTTGAAAGATTGGCAAATAACCCTGTACCAATGTGGTGTAATTATTGACGATTCACGGTCCGGTAAGGGACCCGTACTTGTCGGGGTTTTCCGAAAGGTACGATCTAGATTCCGGGTGTTCGGTGGAGTCGACTCTGGGGCTCATCTAGCGGTCGTGCTCATCGCCGATACCCGGTCCGCAACAATACATCTATTGGCCTGAGGAAGCTCGCTGGGAAGCGGTGAAACATCACCTGAGACTGGGTCTGCTCTTGCTTTTTTTGCTCAGATTTGCAAAGTAGATCGTTATTCTTTTTGATTGGATTCACATTGTCTTCAAAACAAAAAAAAAACACAACACCAACAACAGAATATACAAGTACAGGTACATTCAAAGTACACCACCCTCATGCCAAATAAGTAAAAAAACAATCATCAGCGCGGGACATTGCCGGGGTGCCTTCGGCGCTCAGCGGTGCCATCTTACAGCACATGAAGTGTCAATTGGGAGGGAGCGGTGTACAATAATTGATTAATTGCATAATTAAAACAAGTAAGTAATTAATTTCTTAATCAATTGGGCTGAAAGCATACAGAAACCACACTGTTTCATTCAAATGTGCAACTTTTTGAAAATCAAGTAATCATCGAAAATTCAATAACTAATCATAATCAAAAATACTCTTTCTAGCCAGATCACTTGTTCACTGTTGTGTCCATATCAGCTTCCTAGCCTAGCGCAAAAGGTGCATGCAGATATTGTCAGGATGAGAAGGAAAAAAAATAATTAATAAATCGATAATAATTAAGTAATTAATAAATAATTAATTGATCAAAATAAAAAAAATAAATATTTTGCCAAAGGAAATCTTCACTTTTGTTCCAAATTTCAGTTTCCAAGCTCAAAGGACGCTGAGATATCGCCGGAACAAACAAGAAAACAAGAAGAAAAAAAATGAATAAATAATCGATTAAGTAATAAATCAAAAATGTTCTTTATAGCCAATCACTTGGTCACTGTCCTTTCCAAATATCACTTCCAAGCTCAAAAGGTGCCTGGATATTCCCATATGAAAAAGAAAATAAATAAGGAATGAATAAATCCATAATAATTAAGTAATTAATCAAGAATTGATTAATTAAAAATTTTTTTTAAAGATAACGTTTTTGAAAGCACATCTTCACTTTTGTCCCAAATTCAGCATCCTAGCTCAAAGGATGGCTGAGATATCGCCCGACAAACAAACAACTAAAAATCATTCATAGAGTGACAATTTGGCGAAAAGGAAGGGCACTCCGTAGAGAACATAGCTTTGCCAGGCTGAATAGTTTACATTTTGTATGCTACCGATAGGTCGATCTGATTCTGGACCTTAACCAAAATCGAATCGGCTAGTTCTTGTCACCTAACCAACTCTTCCACCTCGTTTTGTCAAGTCGTCCACAATTTTAAGAAGATAACATGATAACATCGTTTTGGCCCCATCTCACAATGGTGAAGAATCACTTTTAAAAAATCTGGATCTGGATCCAGATTCCGATCTTCATCAAAATCCAATCAATCCTTGTCAACACACCAACCTGTCCACCAAGTTTCATCCGATCAATCTACAACTTTTTGAGATATCATGCAATATCATTTTAGCTTAATCTCTCAATGGATTAAAATTAAATAATTCTTGTATCCAGATCCAGATTCGGATTTTCACCAAAACTGAATCAATTCTTCTAGTGGCACGGCACTCCCAACCTGTTCACCATGTTTCATCCGAACCCGTCCACAACTTTTTGAGATAGTGCTTATATATCATTTTGGCCATTTCACAATGAAGAAGAATCACTTTGAAAATACTAAGATCCAGATCTGGACTCGATCTTCACAAAAATTGTGTTGCCATCTTGGCTGGAAACACACACACAAAAATTCGAAACGATTGTTTGAAAATGTGGCCAACAATTGTGTGACACAGACAAACAGACAAACGCTGCAGACCCACACAGTTGGCAAAAAAATTCTCCAAGTAGCAAACAAACAGAAAAAACGAGAGTAAAAAACGAGTTCTCCTTCCTTCGTGCCCGGCGATGTCGCCATGCATCACCTAGATATGGAATTGGGAAGGAGCGGTGTACAATATGTACATATATCTTATATCAAACTGCCTGCCTCTCTACCCCTAATCATGAAATTCATGAAATGCTTCTGGCCCATCTGTTTTCACTTTATAGGAACCAAAAGCAAGCTGCGAGTCAGAGCATTTGTTTCTCTGTGATTAAACTATTAACTACATGGCAGTTGTTCAGTCGAACTCTTAACTCATATGCCTCGTGTTGCTGAATGGTTCGGGTTGTGGGCTTGGATACCGAGGGTCCTGAGTCAAATCCCGCCAGCTTGCTTTGAATTAATACAGGTGGGGTTAAACTCGGCCTGTCATTCCTTCCGAGGTCGGCCAAATGCGTGCCAGCATGCTGGTATCCTGTGTCCGAGTGGCGACCCGTCCAGGTTGTACCAATAGCGCAAGGAGACTGATTAAGTAGCACCAACGCTCCGCACAGAGTATCGGTCCCAATCTCCTCCTCCTGCCTCTTACTCATAGACAAATGTTCTCTGTGGCATGGATTTCATTTCCATTGATGCGTGTGTGTAAGCACGATCAGACCCAACATGTAGACGCTCATCCCTAGCTGATGAGCGACGCTGCGATAAATTTTGCGAGATTTGTACCCCCCCCCCTCCATTGATCAAAATTGCAGAATTCTTCTGTCAACTGATGGGAGTGACACCACGTGGCTGCCATCTCAGATCAGTTCGCCAATAGGCACAACTCGACGCGTTTTTCTACTTACTATCATCATTCATGGCAAGCAACCTCTAATCCTATGCCGCTAAAGGTAACAGATTGATTTAGTGTGTGTGCTTCTACAGCCTTTAGGACATAAGCAATATTTAGTGGAACCATCGTCATGCAATAGGAAATGTCAGGAGAGCAGAGAATAAGCAAAGTTTTCTCTTATTAATTTTGCCAAGTGTTACATGCTCTTTAGACAGCAGTTATATACCAATCTGTCAAGTGTTCTTTCCAAAAGCACAGACAAACTTAACATTCCTATATACATTTGCAAGGAAAATCATCAACTTCACTTTCTTTGTACAGAAGTTCTGGATCGAATGTCTCACCTGGGTTGCACTAATGATTAAAAAAAAAAACAGAAACATCCCAGGTAGACAATCGATGTCTGACCGACCAACTGGCCGGATGCACCACCACGCGGACCTGACAGTTCGAACGATATTCTTTATGCATCGCGATGGCTGCAGAGGAGGGGTTTTCCGATGCCAGGCAAAGGAAGACATGTATGAAACATGCCATCTGCGTCATGCTAAACATCTGTGACAAAATAGACAATGATGGCGCAGGCCTTCGGAACAAACACGACACATGTAATTGACTGAACGCATATTTGTTCATTAGGGAAATAGTTCTATTAAATTCCATATAGTTTGAGATGATTGTTTTTTCTGTCTTGCATGGTTTCCTGGAATCACATCTTCTGTGCTGTACGCTATTCATTCTGTGGCTTCATTAGTGGGCGCTTATTAAGGAGCTGTGTTGGCCTGCAGCCCATTAGCTTTGGTAGGCATTCGAGGCTTTTCATGCCTTTTGATATATAAAAGGGCCAAGGGTCATGGAAGAGCTATGTACACTGAACAGACTATCAGGAGACAACAGAATAGAGAGTGAGAGAGGAGAAGAGAGAGAGAGGAGAGGAGAGAGCGAGGAGCAGTGAGAGAGGAGAGAGAGAGGAGGAGGAGAGGAGAGAGGAGAGAGGAGAGAGGAAGGAGAGAGAGAGAGAGAGAGGAGAGAGAGGAGAGAGAGAGAGAGAGAGAGAGAGAGGGGGATAGGAACAGAGACAGAGACAGAGACAGAGAACAGAGACAGAGCAGACAGATAGACAGATCAGAGACAGACAACACCGAACAGTCAGGTTGAAGACAAATAGAGGAGAATGCACATACAACTGGTGTAGGAGACGAATGGGTACGGGTAGAACGATATGGGGTGGAACAAGATTAAATACCCAACTCTCAGGAAGGACAACTGGAAATTTGGAAGGAGGTGGGCTTGAGGGTGGGGAGGGTGGGCGAACAAGGGAACGAAAAGATTTCATGGTTTTGGATGGGCGATGATCTGAGATGAAGGAACGGAAGCGTTTTACAAAATTATATTATAGCGTAGCACATTAATATTAGAATCGCACTGCGCGGGAGTGTTGATTCTTGCAATGATAATAATATGATAATCTTTACTGTGTTTAACCAAATGGAGGCGGTTCACACACTCAGAGAACAAATAAGCACACGAGATCCTTAATCTGATTTTACAGGGTTTATTTCCCCAATAATACAAGGGGAAGAATAATCACGATGGCAGGTTAAGGGGGGGGGGCAAAGGAGAAACACTTATTACAATAGATAAACAAGAAAAAGAGCAATCAGATGCAAATCCTCACCAGATTTCTTTTGAGTTGTGTGTTTTTATGGTTTCTAGGGTAATACAAATATGGCTGCCAAACATGTGATCTGTAATGTCATATGTGAGACCTTTGCTCCTTTGGACAGGCGGCCATACATGTAAATTTGCCTCAATTTGTTCAGCCATACAGAGAAGAAGATTTTTGAAGGTTTGAAAAAAAAATATTGCCTGCCGAATCACGTGACTGATGACATCATGAATTTTTGCCGTGAACCATTTTATCCAGAGATGACCTCAAAATTTTCAATAATGAACGGATATGGTGTCTTTAACATATGTAATTATGACGTCATAAAAAAAATCATTACTTCATTCCCCATGAGGAGTACTTGCTTTGTGAAAGTTTAAATACCAATCGTGTACCCTTCACTGCTGTTGGTGTGGATCAGGCACAGGAACATATCAACAAAGTCCACAGAGCAGATGGTGGCATCTCTGGTATAACCAACAATCCCCAAGCACTTCTACGGTATTGCCTCAGCACACCACAC
>CM068953.1:7891844-7903656 GCA_035128595.1 Eptatretus atami
ATGATGACAAGGCGAACAAGCTGTATACAAGCTCAATCACAATAAGAAGGAGACAGGGGCTGAAACAACAACTGAACAAAACATAGAAAGGGGGATGCAGAGGGGAAAAAAACCACAAGAACCTGGAAAGGGTTTGGGAGGGTTATTGAGGGGGAGAATGAATCATGAGTATGGATGACCTGAAGAGGCGAACAGCCATCATGCAGCATAAAATAAGTGAAATGAAACATTTTGAATTATTCTCACTTATATTTCAACATCACCGTAATGCATATTGTTGTTTCAACTTTCTTTATCGGTTTTTCATCAATCAGAATGATTTGTGAGAATAAAGTCAGAATGATTATTCCATTACTTATCTACATATGTGCCGTTTAAATTACTAACACATCATTAGACAGGTATCCCACCTTTGCATTGAAATTTAAATTTAGAAAGTTAACCTGCAGAGGTACCCACACCTTGTGCAGAAGGAATTTAGAGTTTAGATGAAAGAAGATGTACACATACATACACATATAGTGTTATGGGAATTATCTTTAAGAGTTAATGAAACTGTTCAGTGGAACAAGAGTTATTTTAAAGCATTTCGTCAGATTAGCGTGACACTCTATTTGTGCAGTCAATATGGATTGCGTATGTGCATTAATATTATGCTATTCTTTTATTGTTGTTATTACTGTTGTTATCAGAAGCGGCCTTAGAAAAATTCCACAATAAGCTATCTGTAGACCTTAGCATGGCTTTCATCCAAGGCAAAAAAAACACCTTGGTGAGGGGGGCAAATTAAGTCGATACAACCTCTGTAATGTGACCTTTAATCCCTCTGGCAAATTTGGTTGAGAATGGATAAGTAACGCCCGAATGTATGATGGGCAGACAGACTGACAGACACAAGATTGCTTATTTTAGTAGTAATACTGTTGCGAATGTGGAAGCCGTGAGCACTCAACATACAGGTCCTATAGAAACGTATATCGCAAGTATGTGTTGTTAGTTAGGTCCCCGTCCGTCGTTTAATGGGTGAATAAATGTACATGCGCTGTGAGTTACTTTGATAGTCAGGGTTTCTTTTATTTTTAAATCCTCAAAAACTAACAACAACGCCAGCATCACCCTCACCTTCACCTCACTTCCTCTGGCCCGCCATGGTGGGCGGAGTTCAAGGAGGACTCGCGGCGGCCCGTGACCAATCAGCGTGCTATAGGTGAGGTGGCGCCGCTCAGCCAATCAGACCCAGCGACGGTGAGAAAGGCGGTCCGCGTGACGTCACCATGCCCCCGGGCCAATCGACGGACTTGTCGCTCGTTTTGGCCAGTGACAGGGCGCCGAGCGATTCTGCGCGCCAAAACCGTTCAGTGAGGAGAGCGGGGGGGGGGGTGAATAAGTTTGCGGCGCGATCGGACCAGGGAGAGAGCTTGATAGATCCTTCCTCCACAGGAACCGCAGTGGTTGCGCGCCGTGTCTCTGTCGGTGAACAAGGAGAGAGAGAGAAAGGGTGACACGAGTGGAGATCGCGTTCGCCTGACACTGGTGGTTGTCGCGTTTGCCTCACACGCGAAAGGTCCGAGTTCCGCCACCCCGCCAGCTCGAAGACCACACGAGGTGGACAGGTCCGAGGCAGGCTCTGGTCTTCAGCTCGCCGTTCCCTCAGAGCTGGAGGCCTCAATAAAGGCTGTGACCACCGGTTATTGGGTGTACGTGTGCGTGTGTTTGTGGTGCCAGTCCATTAAGTAAAACTGCATAAGTGCTTGTACATAAAATTGCTATTCCTTCTATATTTGGTTAACTCTGCCTTCTTGCGTGCTCCCCTGCTCCAATATAAATAAATACATTTGTTAAATGTATCAGTTTGTTGCTGTGTTTCCTCCATTGGCTTAGCGTGACGCGTGTTGGTGAATTATAAAGGCTGTTGCCGCGGTAAATGTACGATTGGACCGACGGAACTTCGGCAACCGTCCGATCGGGTTGCGCACGGGTCGGGCACGCTAACGCTCAACTCGTACGAGGGCCGTCGAGGGTGTGAATACTCGGTGACTCACCTCTTGGATTTCTAGGTATTTTGAAGATTGGCAATAACCCTGTACCATGTGGTAATTATTGACGATTCACGGGCCGGTAAGGGACCCGTACTTGTCGGGGTTTTCCGAAAGGTACGATCTAGATTCCGGGTGTTCGTGGAGTCGACTCTGCAGCTCCATCTGGCGGTCGTGCTCGTCGCCGATACCCGGCCCCGACAATTGGTAGTCAGGAGTGCGATTCGGCCCCTCGGCCTCCGTAGAGAAATTCACGGATTTGGATCAGGGGGTGTTGGGAGCAACTCCCCCCCCCGCCCCCCGTGTCCCCCAAATTGCGAGCATTTTAAAATTTATTTCCCAACACGCGACATGGCAAGCCAAGACGAGCTGAAGCAGGTGGGTTTAGAGGTAGATGTAGTGGTCGACGAACCCATGGTTCAGGACACCACCATGCAGGTCGACCATCCCCTCAACCAAAACCAGAGGTTGTGATGGGCGCAGAGGGGGCGGCGTCGAACGAGCGCCCCCACGTGCAATTTCGCCCATGGATCGGATGATGGAAATGATGGGATGATTGATGAAGGAAAATGCGGAAGAAATGAAAGCGAACATGCAAGCGATGCAAAACAAAATGAAGGAAAATGCGCACAAAATCAATGCGAGCGGAAAAGTATGGAGCGCAAAATGGATGACATGAGGGGCGGTATGCAAACACAGTGGGTGAAATGCAGAGCATGGGGTTGAACCTCAGGCAGGGCAAAAGGCAATGAGGGACGGGCATAAAAGGCATCATGGCGGCACCACGTGGCGGAACGACCGAACCGACAGGAAGGAGTGCAAATTGTGTCGGGCCCGCAATGGACACGGGTGAGGTCAGGGTGATGGAGAGACGCCGTCACGGTAATTGGGGAGACCGAAACGTGTAGGTGAGACACGAGGGACGACGGAAAAATTAAAAGAGGTGACGGGGACGCAGTAAATAAAAGAGACAAAGGAGGGAACAGCAGAGACGAAAAGCCAGGAAGAAACGGAAATAATAAAGGAGGTGACGGAGACGCAGATAATAAAAGAGACAAAGGAAGAAACTAATGAATGCGAGGGAACAACGGAAAAATTCACGGAGACACAAAGGGAGACGCAGGAGACAAAGGAGGCAACACCAGAGACGTGGGAGGATAGAACAGGAAAAGGTGAACGAAAAACGGGGAAACAAGATAAAGAACACACACATAGAGTTAGTTGGGGACAATGGGTCGAGCTGGTGGAAGGTTTCGTGACCCGGTGCGAGCAGCAGGATAGCCTCCTTAAGGAGCAGAGAGAGGAAATACGCTCTCTCGAAGCAGATCGCGCGAGGTGAGTCCAATCGGGCCGAAGGGAGGTTGAGGGGGTGAGTGATGTTAACGGGTACACGCGGAGCTTGGGGGGTAAAGAGATCCGGGACTCCTTGTGGTAGCACTAATCCCCGAAGTGATTGTCCCGGGTGCGTGGTAAAGTGTATGAGTGGTGCGAGTGTGTTGAAATTGTGCAGAATGCGAGTGTCATGGCGTGCGTGAGTGCATGCGAGGAAATGGACGATGGACCGGTCCAGACGGGAGAGCGGGTGTGGCGAGCCTTTTGCGCCATATAAAGTTATTTTTGGTTACCTCGCCGGGTTTCGCGCAACGGCGTGTGCGAGGTTCATGGTGCGTTTCGTGCACGGCCTGCACGGGCGTCTTGCACGATGCGATCCGGCGCGAGAACGCTCCACGTTGGATACGAGCCGGCCACGTGGACGGTGAAAATGTAGGCGAGTGATGGAATTTGGAACACGCGGGTTCCCAGGTGGGCGCGTGTGCGGGGCATCAGGTGCTGCATACCGTGTGTTCTGTTCGCGGAACGCACGGAGCGGGTTCCCGGGACGATGCGCTCATGCCAACCTGCACGGGAAACTGCGCAGGCTCGGTGCGCGAGTGACGTCATCGGTCCGGACCTCGCAGCGCGAGCTTCGGGCAAACAGCACACGTCGTCCCGTGTGTGGGAATCCCGCAAAAGCGAGCGCTTGTTGGGATGTGCAGGGGTGACGTCATGGCTGCACGGATCGGCCATCGGAGGGACGTTAGTATCGCCATAGGGACGAACGGGCAAGCCGTAAACCACCACCACCGTGGCGTGCAGAAAAAAAAAAAAGCCTCGCTTCCAGTACGCAGCCGTTGTTTGGTCCTAGGAGCACTAGTTAGTGTGGATGGTTAATTTAGCTAGACCGGCTTCATGGGGGCATGAGCAGTTCCTCCATGGAGCCCGTGGAATGGGTTAGTTAGAGGATTTAGGATAGATTTAGAAAATGGATTTTTGGGAGACATAGACAGACATGGAATGTGTAGTGGGGACATAGCTTAGCTACGTCGATTAAATGGAACGTGCATTAAAGTAAGGGACGACGAGGGAGCACTGTTAGTTAGCGGAATTTAGCTAGGAGAATGGCAGTGTTGAGTGCTGTGAATTGAGAAAAAGAAAAAAAAAAAGATGAAAAATATACACAATGAGTGAATCTGCGGTCAGCAGGCCCAAGTGTGTGAATGGAGTGAATGTGGAATGTATGGTGCAAATGACTGAGTGGGGGAGGAGTGGAACCCACCCAAGTGACCCCGGGTCAGTTTAAGGTTAGTTAGTGGGTAAGCCAAATTTACAAAAAGGAGGTCGTTTTGTTGTTGGTGTTGAGTGAAGGCACGATACCCATTTGGAGGGGTGCAGGAGTAAAATTGACCGGCTGGGAGCGTGGCTTGGGAAGGTGAGTACCGGAGTAGTGGGCACCCTGGGCACCGAAGTAGTCGGCCAGAGTAGGCAAGGGTCCAAGGGACCGGGTAGTGTACTGGGCATGGGCGACCCGCAAAATGGGACCCGGAGCACCAAAGATGCCACCTGGCATGGAGGGGGAAATGCCAGGAAGGGCAACCCCCGCATTCATAGGGAGCAGGTAGGCTCGGAGGCAGCCTCAGGGCGCTGGGGTACCATGGTTAGAGTTCGGCAGGGGGGGAATCCCTGTCAAGTGAGCCACGCTGCCCAGCCACAAAATCTTGCAAGGGCACACGAGTGAAAACTTGAGGGCTAGGCCCAAATTTATAATGGGACACCAACACAAGGCGACGGGAATCATGGTGTTTACAACCGATAGTTTAAATGACAGGTGTTTTGGAAAGCCCACCGGGGTAGTTTTAAAGTTAATGAAAAAGGAGGATAGTTAGGAAATGTACCCTTTCTCACCATCCATCCCTTCACTCTCCGTAGGCCGCTGGACCCCACCTTGGTAGATTGCTGAAATCTGTGGGGAGGCCATTCTGAGGCTTTGTTGGGCCTCAAGACAGGATGCTAGCCTCTCCCTTATTCCCTCCAGAAAGGATTTAGGGGTTGGAGTAGGCTAGGTTGACAGGATAGGTTAGCCGAACAAAGTCAGAAAGGGGGTTAGCGAGATGAAATTATAAAAGGGGGAAAAAGGGGGCTAAATTTTGTTTTGTGTTGCTAATTAAGGGAGTGGGTATGGACAGAGACAGGCAAAGGCGATAGGTTGGGGGAGACCATAGGTTGGGTCCGAGCCCGTTTTCGGAGCGGCTGGCACCACCCGCACTCCCTCAACACAACCTGACGGGACCAGACCAGAGGCCTGCCAGCTTCACCTGCCGGCCTGCTCGTACTACAGTTCCTGGTCCGCATTTGCCATGCCTTTGTTGCCTGCCTCTGCCATGACCCCATGTCTGCTACCCTCCTTGCATTGCCCCTGTGTTCACCATTCATCCATGTGCGCCAGGACCACCCCAGTGTGTTGCAAGGACTGCCCTGCAGGCAGCCCCATCATTCCATGTCCATTTTGTGTTCTTGCATCCATTCATCTCCATTTATTTCCTTGAGCCAGAGACTGCATTGGGCAGCCTGGCTACCTCTTCAAATGGGCCTGTGGGACGGCACATGCCATGCAGTGCTAGGATGAGTTGCCTCAGCAGCTGGGGGTATGAAAGGAAGAGAGAAAAAGGTTCACTGAAAGGAACACTCAAGGGGGACCTTTTGGGCAGGCCCTGAGGACGACTGACCTTCAGCTGCTGAGCACTCACCCACACACAAACTGTTGACATTACTGTGCCTTCTTTCCCAAAGATAACAGGTCCTGGCCATGGTTAGTGTAAATAGATAAGTTAAGGTTGTAAATAAGTTCTTTGACCCACCTGCATGTTTGGCGTAGCGCCGGCAATTTAGTTAAGTCATCTGTGTGAGTCTGATAGTTTAGTTATGCAGCGCATTAGGTTATTTATTTTTGGGACATGTATAAAAAATGTCGCACTCAGGGATCCGAAGGTAAAATGTACTAGGGGAGCAATTACACATGCTGGTCACACGAAAATATGTCGACTCGGGACGAGTCTGTAGAAAGGGGGGGGTAGTGTTGCGAATCTGGAAGCTGTGAGCACTCAACATACAGGCCATCAGCTCATAGAACAGTTATATCGGTAAGTATGTGTTGTTTAGTTAGGGTCCCCGTCCCTCGTTTAATGGGTGAATAAATGTACATGCGCGCTGTGAGTTACTTTGGTAGTCAGGGTTTTCTTTTATTTTTAAATCCTCAAAAACTACAACAACGCCAGCATCACCCTCACCTTGCTTCCGCCTATGGTGGGCGGAGTTCAAGGAGAGGAATCGCGGCGGCCCGCGACCAATCAGCGTGCTACGGGTGAGGTGGCCACCGCCCAGCCAATCAGACCCTGCGATGGTGAGAAAGGCAGTCCGCGTGACGTCACCATGCCCCCGAGCCAATCAACGGACTTGTCACTCATTTTTGCCAGTGACAGGGCGACGAGCGATTCTGCACGCCAAAACCGTCCAGTGAGGGAGATGGGGGGTGGTGAATAAGTTTGCGGCGTGATCGGACCAGAGAGAGAGCTTGAGAGATCCTTCCTCCACAGGAACCACAGGGGTTGCGCGCCATGTCTCTGTCGGTGAACAAGAGAGAGAGAAACGGTGACACGAGTGGAGATTGCGTTCGCCTGACACGGGTGGTTGTCGCGTCGCCCTCACACAGAAAGGTTCGAGTTCCGCCAGCCCCTCACCGCTCAAAGACCACACGAGGTGGACAGGTCCGAGGCAGGCTCTGGTCTTCAGCTCGCCGTTCCCTCAGAGCTGGAGGCCTCAATAAAGGCTGTGGCCACCGGTTATTGGGTGTACGTGTGCGTGTGTTTGTGGTGCCAGTCCATTAAGTAAAACTGCATAAGTGCTTGTACATAAAATTGCTATTCCTTCTATATTTGGTTAACTCTGCCTTCGTGCGTGCTCCCCTGCTCCAATATAAATAAATACATTTGTTAAATGTATCAGTTTGTTGCTGTGTTTCCTCCATTGGCTTAGCGTGACGTGTGTTGGTGAATTATAAAGGCTGTTGCCGCGGTAAATGTACGATTGGACCGACGGAACTTCGGCAACCGTTCGCTCGGGTTGCGCACGGGTCGGGCACGCTAATGGCTCGACTCGTACGAGGGCTGTCGAGGGTGTGAATACTCGGTGACTCACCTCTTGGATTTCTAGGTATTTTGAAGATTGGCAAATAACCCTGTACCATGTGGTGTAATTATTGACGATTCACGGTCCGGTAAGGGACCCGTACTTGTCGGGGTTTTCCGAAAGGTACGATCTAGATTCCGGGTGTTCGGTGGAGTCGACTCTGCGGCTCCATCTAGCGGTCGTGCTCATCGCCGATACCCGGTCCGCAACAATACATCTATTGGCCTGAGGAAGCTCGCTGGGAAGCGGGTGAAACATCACCTGAGACTGGGTCTGCTCTTGCTTTTTTTGCTCAGATTTGCAAAGTAGATCGTTATTCTTTTTGATTGGATTCACCTTGTCTTCAAAACAAAAAAAAAACACAACACCAACAACAAGAATATACAAGTACAGGTACATTCAAAGTACACCATCCTCATGCCAAATAAGTAAAAAAACAATCATCCAGCGCGGGACATTGCCGGGGTGCCTTCGGCGCTCAGCGGTGCCATCTTACAGCACATGAAGTCGCAATTGGGAGGGAGCGGTGTACAATAATTGATTAATTGCATAATTAAAACAAGTAAAGTAATTAATTTCTTAATCAATTGGCTGAAAGCATACAGAAACCACCACTGTTTCATTCAAATGTGCAACTTTTTGAAAATCAAGTAATCAATCGAAAAATTCAATAACTAATCAATAAATCAAAAATACTCTTTCTAGCCAGATCACTTGTTCACTGTTGTGTCCAAATATCAGCTTCCTAGCCCTAGCGCAAAAGGTGCATGAGATATTGTCAGGATGAGAAGGAAAAAAAGAAATAATTAATAAATCGATAATAATTAAGTAATTAATAAATTAATTAATTGATCAAAAATAAAAAAAATAATATTTTTGCCAAAGGAAATCTTCACTTTTGTTCCCAAATTTCAGTTTCCCAGCTCAAAGGACGGCTGAGATATCGCCGGAACAAACAAGAAAACAAGAAAGAAAAAAAATGAATAAATAATCGATTAAGTAATAAATCAAAAATGTTCTTTATAGCCAAATCACTTGGTCACTGTCCTTTCCAAATATCAGCTTCCAAGCTCAAAAGGTGCCTGAGATATTGCCCATATGAAAAAGAAAATAAATAAGGAATGAATAAATCCATAATAATTAAGTAATTAATCAAAGAATTGATTAATTAAAAATTTTTTTTTAAAGATAACGTTTTTGCGAAAGCACATCTTCACTTTTGTCCCCAAATTTCAGCATCCTAGCTCAAAGGATGGCTGAGATATCGCCCGGACAAACAAACAAACTAAAAATCATTCATAGAGTGACAATTTGGCGAAAAGGAAGGGCACTCCGTAGAGAACATAGCTTTGCCAGGCTGAATAGTTTACATTTTGTATGCTACCGATAGGTCGGATCTGATTCTGGACCTTAACCAAAATCGAATCGGCTAGTTCTTGTCACCTAACCAACTCTTCCACCTCGTTTTGTCACAAGTCGTCCACAATTTTAAGAGATAACATGATACACATCGTTTTTGGCCCCATCTCACAATGGTGAAGAATCACTTTTAAAAAATCTGGAATCTGGATCCAGATTCCGATCTTCATCAAAATCCAATCAATCCTTGTCACACACCCAACCTGTCCACCAAGTTTCATCCGAATCAATCTACAACTTTTTGAGATATCATGCAATATCATTTTAGCTTAATCTCTCAATGGATTAAAAATTAAATAATTCTTGTATCCAGATCCAGATTCGGATTTTCACCAAAACTGAATCAATTCTTCCTAGTGGCACGGCACTCCCAACCTGTTCACCATGTTTCATCCGAACCCGTCCACAACTTTTTGAGATAGTGCTATATATCATTTTGGCCCCATTTCACAATGATGAAGAATCACTTTGAAAATTATAAAGGGCTGTCACACCTTGACGATTTAGCCAGCGTATGCCGATTTATGAAAAATTTGTCTAAAACGCTGGCACACGTCGAATACGTTATTGGTACGTTATGTGTACGTTAGGTGCACGCTGAAAAACACTACATAGGTCGTTTACGCTGGTTTAAAACGTTGTACTTTTGGTTGTCCAAAAATTTTGCATGCTTGAAATTTTACGACGTACTCGGCGTTTGGCTCACACGTTCCGCTACGCTGGCCATAAGGTGTAGGCACGTTATGCGATCGTTGACACACGTTGATTGTATGTTACTCATAAGTCGAAAACACATAGAGGTAACATTCGCGTACCCGAAACTTATTTCTAACCTATGAGTAACGTTTTGTAAGCACGCTACACGAACGTTGTTCACACTTCGCAACACGCTACTTGAAAGTTCCTCATACGTCGAAACACATCAAAGTAATGTTTAGGGTACCCGTGACTTATTTATAACCTATGAATAACGTGCTTGGGAATTATTACGCTATGCATACGCTAGACTATCGTTGGGCATAGGTTGTGGACGCCAAAACACGATAAACAATCGTTGGTATAACTTATGTATAAGTTATCGAAGCGTTCTGTGTTCATTACTAGTACATTATGCATTTGTCAAAGTCGTTTTTAATACTTTAAAAAGTAAAACAAAGAAATATTTCATCGTGGGAATGAGGAAAAAAAATTAGCCGAAAGAACATCGAACAATGGTGAAAAGTAGTCTCCTATTCGTGGAGAATAAGAGGATCCATCATCACCACACCCTCCCATCACGCTCACCTACTACTACTGACATGGACCTACTACTACTACTACCAATACTACTACTACAACTACAACTTACATACTACTTACTACTTACAAACATACTACTACTACTACTACTACTGACATAGACATACAACTACTACCAATGCTACTACTACAACTACTATTACTACTGTCACGCACACCAACTACTGCTAATAGTATTACTTACTACTGATACTACTGGCATTGACATCTACTCAACATGGAGTCTGGAACAATGATGGGTTCCTCTTGTGAAGCCCATTTGTATATACCAATTCCCCTAAACGCTGCCAATACGCCATTACACGGTAGATGTAAGTTAGAAACACGTTCCGTAAGTGCTGTGGTCGTCCGGAAGACGTCAATCTAATTCGTCTACATACGACAATGTGCGTTTGAGATACGTTACACATAGGTTCATAGCATGTTACTCAAAGGTTAGAAGCACGTTATACTTAGGTTCAAAGCATGCTCACCATAGGTTAAACGCACGTTACTCATAGGTTCATAGCATGCTAGTCATTGGTTCAAGGCAATTACAAATAGGTTCAATGCACGTTACTCATAGGTTTCAAGCACGTTAAACATAGGTTCAGAGCACGCTACTCATAGGTTAAAAGGACGTTACCCATTGGTGAAAATTAGGTTGCGGGTATGTTAAATATTACCTTGACGTGTTTCGACTTATGAGATACCTACAAGTAACGTGTGTCCGTCGTGTGTAAACGATCGCGGAGCGTGCCAGGAACATATGACAACGCATGCGGAACGTGTTAGCCATACGCCGAGTACGTCGTCAAATTTTCAGCATGCTTGAAATTTCACGACGTATTACACGTACCACGTAATATGACAGCGTACTTCATTTTTTTCCAGCCTACTCTTAACGTATACACAACTTACCCATACCGTATTCGACGTGCGCCTAGCTTTTAGACACATTTTTCATAGGCCGGCATACGCTGGCAAAATCGTCAAGGTGTGACTGCGATGTTGACACTTCAAATTCTCAGGCGGTTATGATTTAAATCGGCGTCCGGCAGGTTCTTAACAGGCTACGCCACGAGTTCGCCGGCGATTACGTTTAGCGCGCTATGCGTAAGTTAAACTATCGTTGGGCATAGGTTGTGAACGCCGACAACAGGCTAAGCAATCGTTGGTAAAAGTTATCAATAACACAACGAAACGTTCTGTGCCCGTTACTAATATGTTATGCATACGACCAACACGTTATGAAATATGCCCAAAACTTAAAAAAAAACATCAAATTTCAGCGTACGCCAACGTTTTACATACATTTTTATACGTTGCCATTGCTGGTTAAAACGTCAAGGTGTGACAGGGCCCTAAAGGTTAACAGATGATTTGTGTGTGTGCTTCTACAGCCTTTAGGAATAAAGCAATATTTAGTGGAACCATCGTCATGCAATAGGAAATGTCAGGAGAGGAGAATAAGCAAAGTTTTCTCTTATTTAATTTTGCCAAGTGTTACATGCTCTTAGACAGCAGTTATATACCAATCTGTCAAGTGTTCTTTCCAAAAGCACAGACAACTTAAC